>SNQN01002782.1:27429-68953 GCA_008642245.1 Bassia scoparia | reverse complement strand
TATTTTAAATGACAAAATTGTATGATTGGACTGTCAGGTTCAAGTAATTCTCTACTGATGCCTTAATTGGAGATTGTGGCTGTTTAAGGTGTAATTTGTGCGATACGATTGCTTGTGCAAGTTTAGACTGCCTTGCTGTTTATAGTTCCCTTTGCAGTTAGACCTTTTGCCTTCTGCGTTTTTTGAACTTTGCTTCGAAAGTGGATTCCTATTTCGAGGTTAATGTTTGCTTCGAGTAGGATGCTTCATTGTTATTTTAATTGCCTTCCCGCAGTTTTAGGCTTTGCTGTTAATGTCGTTTTGTTGTATTTGTGGGTCATTGCTTTACATCATTTTTGTGCTTTAAGTGTGTGCATTATGGATTTGCACTGTAGTTTTTTAAGGCTAGTGACTTGTTTGGCTATAAATTTTGGTTTTATTTTCTTCAAGTGTAATTTGTTATGTGATGTTTGTGTAGGATAACTTGCCCCGTTTGGAGGTCTTGTCCTCGTTTTGGGTTTGCTGTTTTGGGGTTTTGCCTCTTTTGGGGGTCTTTGAATGGAAGGGAGGGGTTTTGCCCTGTGATATAATATTGAGTTCGAGTTTTAGGCTTTCTTATCTTAAATTCCAATTAGGTGTGCCATTTTGTAGTGGTGCTTACTTGGTCCAAATGTATTTTTTCGGTTCTGTAAGGTGGAGTTGTTGTTTGGTCTCGTTGTAGTATCAGTAGCACTTCGAATCGATAGTTTCCCATTGGGTGTATTCCTCTCTTTTGGCTCGACAGTGGCTCGATCTTTCGTCAATACGTTGGGAGGTCTGATTCCTTTTTTGTTTCCTGGACATCCGGGTTGTAAATTGTTGGCGTAGTAGGGCATTGCCGGTCTTGGTATAGTGATTATGTGATTGTTCATTGCTTTTGGTAGAGGCTTATTTATGTTAGGTTATCTTTGGGGCCGGTCGCCCATCCACCAGTAAGGGGTTCGGTTGTTCTTTCTGTGTGCTGATTGATAGCTTGATATTGTTCTTAATAGTTTGCTGTCTATTTTTTATTTTGAGATGATTTGTTGCGCCTCCTGTTGGCTTGGATGGGTCGGATGTGGTTTGCCTTGGACGTTGGGGGCGTTGAATCATTGGGTCATTGTCAACTATGGTTGGAATCTGTTATGTTTTCGATTTTCTCGAGCTTTATGAGTCTTTGCTGTTGCCATTTGGTGAAGTATCATGTTCGATTTTTTTTGTCGGGTGAGGGAGGACAATTTTATGAAGGTAAGGATAGGGAGTGAAGGTTAGCTGGTTTTTGGTTGAGTTTTCATGATTTGGCCCATTTCGGGTTTCTTTACGAGTTCATGGTTCCTTAGCGATGCCATTAGTTACCTGTCGGAGAGCCTTTTAGCTATGCCTTGCCGTATGGACGCAGACGCTTTGAGGTAAGTTCTTGCTTTTTAGTTTACTTAAGAGGGTGGGAATTCCTTGTACATGTCTTCATAACAGGTTCGCTTTCTTTTTGCGTTGCGTTTGGGGTGCTGTGTTTATCCAAGGTTCTATATCATGTCGCTCTCTGCGTCCATGCTACCTTACTAAGTTCGTCTATCTTCTTCGTCTTTCTCCAGAGACGACCTCGGGGATCTCCGTGCAGGAATCGCACTAGACTAGGCACAGCTTGGTTGTTTCCGTGGTACTTGAACCAATGAATGCTACTAACCGTCCGTTTCCTTCTTCACCAGCTCCAAAATATCGATCTACTCTTCATCCCTGCTTGTATTCCCATTTATTGGCTACACTGAGGTCGGATGGGTCATTTTGGTGCCCAGTGCTTTGATCGTTCGCACCAGGCTTATTTGCTCTGTTTCGAGTTGGACTTACTTGGTATTCAAAGTTTCTTGGTTTACAGATCTGAACGTTTGGGTGGGACCATCATACGTTGCAGATGTTGATGTTTCCGACTGGAGGGGTTTGATTCCCATGGTTTGCCGGCGTCCTTGATGGTTTCCCTTGGTTCATCAGTTGACCATTCACGTAGCATTTGATTGTGATGTTCTCGTTGTCAATGGTTGTTTTTTGGTGGTCGGTGTAGTACTTTATGGTGCAAAGTAGGGTTTAATTTGTTTATGAACAATTTTTTTCCCCTGCTGTTTGCGTAGGTAAGCATTCGCCTTGTAACTGGCTTCCATAATGATTGGTGCCTTTATAAACGCTGGAAGATGTAGACCCCAAGTAATATATAGGTCTCACTTCCTGGGATTACAATCGTGGGGGTAAGAGTGTCCCTTGAGTTTGATGCGTTTTCGCTTTTCGCCATTGATTGCGCTTTTGTGGGAAAAATTGGCAACTTCTGATTTGACAAAATTCCCAGGCGCCACCCTTAGTTTCTGTTTTACTTCTTGGGATGCTGTTAGAACGCTTGACCTTATCGGGGTTCGTCTATGTTTCTATAGAAACAAATTTTGAGTACCGCACATTTTTTCGGATTGCTTCATAATTGTCGGAGGTGTCCCAAAGGTCTCCCTATTTGATATTTCTTTTGCTTTGTGATTTATTGTGTCTAATTGTAGCTTCATTTTCTTCAGTGCTGCCCAAAGATGGTTTTAATTTGAAGGTTGGTGGGTTCTTAGCAAATGGATCTTGTAACTAACCTTTTCGTAAGTGTTTGTCTGTCTTTTACTTTAGGGTTTGAGAACCTGAGTAAAGCATCTACCGGTTAGCTTGTGCCTGCTCGTGGAATCTTACTAGTTTTTTTTTGGGGTGGGAATTTTGGGGAGGTTTGTTGATCCGGTGTGTCGCGATTCTAGTCATTGTTTGGCCCAATTATTGGATGCAGGGTATTGAAAGGCGGTGACGCTCAGAGTTTTTCCTAGTTTAGGGCCTTGTGTTGCATTTCCTCTGTTTATGGCTTCATGTGGTATAGTGTGTCTTGGAGTTTTGGATTCAACCTGTTTCTTCGGGAAGGCAGACTACTTTTCTTGCCGCCTTGCTGTTCTTGTTTGTCTTTCTCAAATATTAGTTTTTTGGGTGTGGGGTTCAATAGAAAGTTTTTGGCGGCTCCTGCTGGGCCGTGAGAGGAAGAAAACTGATTGCATGGCTTTGGTGAGTCCACATGGACCTCAGACTTTGCCTTTGCTTTTGACCTTTTTCGTGCTCTGGCATGCCTTCTCTTTTCCCGCATGGTCGACGGTGTTGAGGTACTCTTGCGATTGTATAATTAGATTGCTTCCTTTTTTGCATCGTTGCCCGATTTCTCATGGGGTAAAGATTCCGATGCTTAGAGTAGGGACAGATATTGTAGGCGAATGTTGCACCAGATTGACTTTTATGTCGTTTGTTTTTTCATTCCGGGAGGTGCGTATGCAGGGTTGAATCAGCCATCCAATACGGATTTTTGGCGGGACTTGTTCATCGTGTAGTGGTTTGGATTCGATATGATGTGGAACTGTGCGATTTAGATACGGATTATCGCGTCTTCTTGAAGAGGATGTATTGGGGTGTCTGTCTTTACAGGATGGTGGGAAATGATCTTGGCGTTGTTTCATTATCACGGCCTTTGGGACAATTTGTGCATATGCTTTTGACTGCAGTGGGGTCTGCTGATTCCGTTGTAACTTTCGGGTCGGATGTTATTTGGCTGTTTTAGCGAAGGTTCTCAGAAAGTTTGTTGAGTGCTTTTTTTGATGCGCACGTCCCATGGTTCGTGGGTGAAGACTCGTGACATAAGGCACTTCCTTCATAGGTGCTTATTCGACTTTATCCGAGTTTCCAATGTTTTTATTGTGCGGGATTTCGATGTGATCCTTTGTTACTCTTGCTTAAGAGGTCTTGGTTTCTACAGGTGGGGTGTTTGGTTTTTGCTTCTGCTTTTCTTTTGGAGGTCTCTCTAATATTGGTGCTTCTTTTCGTGTCTACTTTATGACTGGTTTGTTTTGTTTGGGGGCCGTATTTTTCTTGTTGTTTCCGGGCAGATTCCGTGATTGCTAGCTTCTTCTTCTTCAGTCTTGACCTTGCCTTACTGTGGATTTGAAGATGTTCTCCTCTCGATAGATTAATAGTTACTCGGTCTGGAAGTCAGATTTGGAGAGGTTCGTGTTCTGTTTGATATTTAGTTTCTTGGGTCGTTTGTTGTTCATGTAGTGCTTTTCTGTTTGGCCGGTGCCATGATGATGGTGAGAGTTGTTGAAATTTGGATGGACTGTGGAAGGGCCTGCCCGTTGAGCACTTGCGGTGACGGGAGTTTGCACCTGGTATGTTGGCGTGGTAGCTTAATGTTGTCTTGCAGTTTATTTGTCCGGTGGTTATTCATGCATATGGAGGGATTTTCATGGATTGGTTGCCATCAGATGAGCAGAGAAGGTCTTGTTTTGGAGTTGTTGCACCTTCCTGGTTTTGGGACGAACCAATGCGTGTTTTTGCCTTCGGTGTACGCCATCGTGGAACGAACTTGCTCGTGTAGTGAGCTCCGTTGATGACTGCGAAAACGTGAGTGTGTCTGGTCTGAGGCGATGAGATGGGTGTGATGCGGGTGTGTGGATGTTCATCCGTCCGTGAGTGCTTGTTTAAGCTTTCAGCCCTTTTTTTCGGACCTTCGGATTTGGTCTGTGTTCTCTTTTTTTTGAATATTGTTTGGTCCATGAAGGTTAGCGCGATTTCTTTCTATGAGTGCTCGAATTCTTCGTCTGATATGAATGGATCTTCATTCATTTGTTGGAAGCATGGACTTAGTGATTGAGTGTGGGCAATGAAGAGGCTTAGGGTGTGCGAATTCTGTGATTTTCCTTTCAAGGGGACATTATCTTTGGTTCCTTCTTCTTTGTTGGTAGGATGTTGCTGTGTTTATTTGGGGTACGGGGTATGTATTCACGGTGGTGTGAGGGTTCCTGAAGGTGTTCTTTTCCGCTGAGCTTTCAGTGCCTTCTTTCTTGGGGTGGAGTGTGCTTCTGTCTTGTGTTGTGGAAGTTCCTCTGTAGGGTTATCTTTGTTGAGTATTAGGGTACTTTTCATCAGTTGGGGGGGTCTGTTCTATGTGAGGGTTCTCCATGGAGATGAATGGTCCGGTGTTCTCCTTGGGAATTGCTTTTTTTTTTGAAGTGGAGAGTGTTCCTCTTGTTAGTTTGTATTTTGAGTATTGATGCTGCGGGGCCAATGTTGTGAGTTTCGCTTGGTCGCTACGTTCCTTGCTCAGGGTTGGATGGTGGGCTTCTTCCTTGTACTAGGAGTGTTTGCCCTTGGAACTCGGGTGGTTGGAGTAGTTCTCGGACGCTTGCCTGAGCGGAGATTCTTTTGGTTTTTTCGTGCTAGTAGTAAGGGGGAGAAGTATATAGCCTAAGTATTTAGAGGAGTAGAGATAAGTCTTTATTGCTTAGTATGGTAATGTTCACGGTAAATTGTTTCTGTGGAAATGATGCCTTAGGGTTTTATAGGCTTTTGTACTTGGGGGTGTGTGTGAACTTTACCATCGTGCCGATTTATGTTTTGCTTGCTTAAGTGTTTGTTTACGGTGACGGGTTCTGGAGGTTATTTGCAGATGTGACTTGGTTTTGACAGTGTCCGTTTTATGCAGTTGTTCTTGCGCAGAATGGCTTTCCAGTGTTGGTTGCGTTTTTTTTATATAAAGTGGGAGTTAGGTTGAATTGAGTGGTTTTTTTTGTGATTAATAATTTTTTTTTGAGGGGAAGTATATGAAGATATTGAGAAGAATGTTGGCGTTTGATTTTGGGGGAACATTGTTGGGAGTGTTGAGGTGGTTAGAATGAATAACTTGTTTTTATATGTGTTGTTTGGCGTGCGTGCCGTGTTATAATTATTATTAATCTAAGTAACTAATTTGTTTTTTATTTGAAGATTATCCTAAACGATTTTGTTATCTTATTTTAATTTATATTGTGGGTCTATATTATGTATGCAGCCTGGTCAGGCCGTGGTTTTATGTTAGCCATGCTGATGCTGGGTCCTGAATATTTAGTTGTTGTTTTAAATTTATTATTATATTGTTTGGATGTACGGATATCTTTTGATTTAAATATTGTTTTAAATTTTGCTTCTAACAGATTTGTTTAATGTGTTATTTGTTGATTATAAATGCTTTTGTATATATTTTATTATTATGTGTAGATTTAGTAAGTATGCTTTTTTATTATTGTATGGATTTATTCTATGTTATATGTTTTTAAAAAAAAAAAGATAAGAAAAGGGTTATTATATTGTGTAGGGTAGTTTTGCCTCGTCATTTGATAATATGTTTAAGATTCCGTTATTTATTGTAGTGAATTTTAAATTTCCATCCAATATTAATATATAGAATGAGTTATAGTATCTTAGAATTGAATTCTCTTTTTGTATATATTTCCGTTATCATATGTAGTTTTTAAATTTATTGCCATTAATGTGTTTGTTAGTGGGTAATATTTTGTATTATAATTGTCTTTGCCTAATGTTGCTTAAATAATAGATTGTTTTGTAAGCGAATCTTATCGGATTAGGTATTTATTTTTATTTATTTGTTATTATTTCATTTTATTTTTTATTTAAATATAATAGGATAGTTTTGGAGGAACTTTTATGGAGCGGTCTTCTGGTTTTGTTTGTTATGTTATTGATGATTGATTTTCTTATCATGTATCTTTCTATTGTAGCAATTTTAGTTATCTAAGCTACAATTTGTATTAATTTCGTTAATCTTGTAATTTATTTTTGTTTTGATCGGTGTTATTTCATCATTTATTTTCCCGTAGTGTCGTTATACTCGAGATTTTTTTATTATATTTTGCAATTATATGTTGTGGTGATTTACTTTGATGGTTCTACTATTTAATTTGCACTCATGTAGTTTTGTTTACATTTCAAATGTAATTTTATTATTAAAATTTAATATGAAAAATTTATAATATTTATAACTTAACTTTTTCATGAAGTGATTCTATAGGTCATGGTCGTGAAAGTTAGTATAAATCTCACAATTATTTAAATTTGTATTATAATGTCTATAAATTATAATATTTGTAGTTTTTAAATTAATTGATACATTTTTTTTTGTATATGAGCGAATGTTGTTATTGTGTATTTATTGAAATATTTTTTTATTTGTTTTTTTTTTTGCTATTTAGATTGTTTTTACCGTTTGACTTTGGTGTGAGGTATTAAGGATGGTTTCCGATGTGAAGTATTAGTAGCTTTCATTTTAGTTGTAATTAAGTATTTAGCTATTTAGTTATGTTCCTAGTTGGTAGATTTTTATTTATTTATTTTTTTTTAAAAGATTGCTGCTTATGTAACGCGTTCCACAAGTGCGATTATTGTTGTGTGTTTCAGTTGTAACGCTATAGGTTTTTTTTGTCTTTATATTAATAGAGCAAATCCTTTGAAAAAAGTTTAATGAGCACACATTCAATCACACAACCAGGTATTAATCAAAGTTGAGGTAATTTATTTATTAATGGTCAACACAAGAAGTAATGATTTAGGGTTACTACAATTAGGCTCCCAACTGGCGGGGATGCGTATGTTGGCGACTGAGCGGTGTCGCTAGAGCGATGTGATGTTTGGTTAGTTGGTGTTAGCTGTGATGTGCGTACGGTACATAAGGGGGTGTGAAAGGTAAATTGGTGAACGCTACTTTATAGGTTTTTCATAGTAATTTGACTTAATAGCGATTCGTAACGTTTTTAATAGCGTTTTTCCTTCAATGAAAAAAACTTAATTGTATTACTTGACAGTCTATCGTAATATTTTTCAAGAAATAAAATATTCCTTTAAGCTTTACAATGAATTATTTATGTATCTGATTTTCTTTTTTATATTACATTATTAATTTGTAATAGTTGCGTATTAATGCAATTCCCTGCATTGTTTGTTGTTTTGATTTTAATCGCGAATGACTTTGAGCTGTGTGCTATTGTGCAGAAGAGGGCCTTTGAGTGTTTGATTTTTTTTATTTTTTTTTTTGCAATAGTTGTCAATATGGCAATTATGTTGATTGATTAATGATCAGATATTGAAATCATTAATGGTTATTTTGACAGGATTGTAAATGACAGATTCCAATTGGTTTTTTGATAGGTAGATATGAATGTGGATATGAATTCTATTAGTTCGTGCATGAATGGTTAGTGATGATCGGATATGAATCACGTAAATCGCTTGATTTGCAAAAAAAAAAACAAAATACAAAAAGTCAAGGCTGTGCTCAATTGCGGCAATTTTGATGTGATTGGGCGAGTGTTACTGCTTTATAATCTTTATTTCATTTTTTAGTACTTGTACGGTACCTTTCTTATTTTTTTATTTAATTAATACTTTATGATTTGTGTTCTCCTTTAATCCTTTTAAGTCCATGTACTGTGCGGTAATTAAACAAACTTGTGCTCTTTATGTTAAAGGAGATTGAGGGATTTCCTACCGAATGGTGCTTTTGGTTATTTATGGAGATACTTAGAATGTTTCCCAGGATGGAGGATGTCTTAGAACCAAATGAGGTGTTTTTGTTTATATTTTTTGCTTTTTTTTTGTGAAAAGATTCTTATTCATAATTGGGAGAGTGTTTGAGGATATTGTTACGGTTTTTTGGGGTGTGCTTGAGATGTATTCGAGAGGAAATAAATATTGGTTGGGACTTTTTGGAGGCTTACCCTGTGGTGTCTATTTTAGTGTTACTTTGATTACCGGAATACATGGAATCTTTCTGAAGTGTAAATATTTTTGCTTTGTGGAATGTTTTTTCTTATGGTTATTTTTCTAAGTGTAGAATTTATTTTCTATTCAGTGGTATGGAATTTTTGGAAATTTAATTTTTTCTGTTTCAACATCTGGTGACAATTGCATGTTTCATGGGAAATCTTTTTGGAACTATTTTTCAAATTGACCTGAATACGGTATTAATAATTCGAGAAGGGAATATTGGTCAATTTTTATCCGTTTGAGTAGTTAATTTTCGTGAAATATATATATTAGTTTAGTCTCGTTAAAATGTATTTTTTTTTTTGTAAAGGAATTTTAACTGACGGATGCGATATTTTTTCAATCAATTTTTTTTATTTCTAAAAATTTTCTTGTATTTAGGATAGTAGCAGTATTTCTTAAATATTATTTTATTTGTAAATTTTTCATATTTAGAGTACGTATGGATTTTTTCAATAAGTCTAATGGCGTGACTTTTATTTGTTTGAATATTTTCAAATAAAATTTACATTCTTTTGTAAAGAAAAAATTATTGTATTTAACAATTCTGTTTGGTACTTTTTCTTGTTAATTAATAACCTCCTATATGGCTTGCTTCTAATTGTATTAATAATCATTTTTTATAGTATACATTAATCAATGAGTTTTTTTTTTATTCGTTTTGTTTTTACATTAATCGTAGGTATATTGTTTCCTTGTTATATACAGTCTTGTATTGAATGTTCTCATAATGTGTCCTTGTTTGTCGGATCTTAATGGTATAGCTGAGGTCCAAAGGTAGTTTTAGGTATGTCGGTAGAATGTTATTAGTATAGTCGAGTATCCGTCATGCTGTTATCAGTGTAATGCCATGAACAAGTTCATACGTGTAGTAGAGTAAGTAAGGGATTAGTAATTGATGGCGTTGGACTTCTATCCATTGTTACAATGCTCGAGGGGAGAGAGTTTAGGGGATCTAAAGGAGATGTGAGAGGGTGGTTTATACTCAAAAAAGAGATTTCCATCAACCAAATTGATGTGTTTCGTGTTTCATAAGGTTTCGTCTTTTTCATTAATCATTTTTTTTTATTTTTGCTTGGTGTTTATTCTGTGCTTCAATTCTCTTTGTCCGATGATTGTTTAATTTTTCTGGGTTGTATGTTTTATGATTTTGTGGGTTTTAATATTCGTTTTTGATATTTTTTGTTGAATGTCTGTAATTTTCCGATATAGATTGATTTTTGTGGGCGTTTGTTGTTTTTTTGTCCTCATTGTTTTGTTTTTCTCCTTGTTGTTTCATGTCCCATTTTTATAAGAGTAATGATTGGAGTGTGTTGTTGTTGAATGCTTATTTATGGAAATTACTGTTGAATTAAAAAACTATGCAATGTGATCTTTGTATTGATTTCTATGGTACTTGGTTGGCAGTTTATTTATTATTTTAGTTACCATGACTTTTTCGTCAATCTATTTGTATGTGTGATGCTTTATTAGCAATTTTGCGCTTGATTTATTTTGTGTTTTTTAGTGCTTGAGTTTTGTTGTCAGTTGTTTATAATGTAGGGGTCATTGGGTTTTTTGTGTATTATATGGACTTCTTTGTAGACTTTGTAAAAAAAAAAGTAAGGGTCAAGATGAATTGTCCCCTTCAATGACAATAAAACGTGATTGTGGTGTTCTACTGTTCTTGAATCTTAAGCTGCCTCTCCTCTTTTTGCTTGTGTCCTTAGCAAAATGGAGCTATTGATGGTTTTCGCCGATTGGGGTAAGGATTTATACATCAGATCACTTTAGGCGTAGAATTGGTGGAATCGATATTGTGTAATTGGTTGTATGTAGAATTGTAGTCTAGTTGATAAACAATTGAGTTTGGTCTAGTATCCATGGGAACGAGCTCTGTAATTTGAGGTGTCATCTCTTTATGGTCGACATAATAGAATCGGATACTAAGCTTCTGTGGAYGTGTGGTGGGTGTGTTAAATGTGTTTGGTGTCAATTGTAGTCCAAATAGAATGTATATTATCATAAAAGTTGTCATCTTTCTGTAAAACTTTTATCTACTGCTTTTGTGTTACTTGTTTTTTGGTAGTTTGACGATTCACTTACTTGAATGGTGTTCACCCTGTTTCATCTTTCCTTTGGTTTTGGTGACGAACACCTCTATATAATTTGATAAGTTTTTGATGTGTTTTGCAGCATTGTCACCTCAGATCAAATTGTTGCATGAATAAATCGTTGACTAGCATTCAGTTGAATTTTTTAGTGACATGAAATATTGTGAGATTTTTGTGATATAGTCAAAATTCGGGTTTAGCATGTTCATGGCCTTTCAATGTTTTTCTAAAAGAGGATCGCAACGAAGTACTGGTGGAGGTGAGGATGTCAAGCCTCGCTTAAAGTCGTCTGAAATAGTGGAAGTAAAGCTGAGTACAAGCTGGGATGATATAACTTGTCCAGTTTGCTTGGATCATCCTCATAACAGTGTACTGCTTCAGTGTTCATCCTATGAAAAAGGATGTCGATCATTTGTGTGTGACACCAATCACTTGCATTCAAACTGCTTGGAACGTTTTAAAACTGCACATGGGATACCTGCAGGATCAGATTCACCCGTGACACCTAATGCAGTAGCTAGTGAGAATTCAGGATCAGGGGTTTCGGCAGGCAATGGTAAACCAAGCTGTCCTTTATGTAGAGGGGAGGTAAATGGCTGGGTTGTTATCGAGAAGGCCCGAGAATATCTGGATCAAAAACAGCGCTATTGTGAAGAGGAGCGATGTTCTTTTGTTGGTACATATTTGGAGCTTCAAAAACATGCTCTAGAAGAACATCCTGATTCCCGCCCATCAAAAATAGATCCTGCACGTCAACTTGATTGGGAGAATTTCCAGCAGTCATCAGAAATGGTGGATGTTCTTAGTACCATTCATTCAGAAGTTCCGCGTGGAGTTGTTCTGGGTGATTACGTGATTGAATATGGTGATGATGATACAGCAGATGAGTTTGATGATTTCCCTGGAGATGAAGGGAATTGGTGGACATCCTGTATATTRTAYCARGTGTTTGATAATCTCCGCAATAGTCGAAATAGAAGGAGGTCAAGAAATAATGATACAAGAAGAGGAAGCCGGCGTTCTAGCAATACTTCAAATTCAGATGATGGCTCTGTGACATCGATAGGATTTCCAGACTATGGAGATGAGACTGATGATGAATTTGTAAACTCCAGAGGTCCTGGGAGAAGTAACTTCAGTCACCGGAGGTCAGTAGTCTACTACTTCTATCTCCTTGTTAAATTCCTACCTAATAATATTTTTCTGTCACATTCTTTTTTACAAGTTTGTTCTCATCCCTAATTTTTAGGAATTAGAAGCATTTTTGCATGATTTTTAATGTTCTGCCATGTTGAAATGGGCATGATGTATTCTGTAGAGAGAATTGATGCGGGATCTCTTAACAGCTGTTTCTGCATCCCTTAAGTGATTGTCATCTACATGTGAAAATGGGATTGCTTCTTAAGTATCTGTAATCATTGCGCATATCAATGGCTTATATCTGTTTGGACCTTTGCTAATTAAACATTTTAACTATCTTGTAAGTGGACCACCTCTTAAGGGTCATTCCATTTTACATAATATCATCGCTTGTTTTCAATCGCTGTTTAATTACTTGTAGTTCTGTATTTTATTTACGTTGACTTTGTGAAGAGTTAGATATAGCTTGAATCTATAATGAAAAATGACTAGTTGTCATGAGGGAGCAAAGGAAATCATCCGAAAATTAATGGTTACTCTTTCGTAGGGAGTAGGACTGAAATAAAAGAAAGATTTGTAGGACTATACGAGTTTGGTTTCAGGAAATGTTTAGTGCTTGTAAGTTAATTTTGTTAAAAGAAGCCTCAATTTTACCCCTCATTTGCATTATTGATCATTGAGTTAAAATGTTCATCTAGTGCTGAATCTCTCTTAATTGCTGAATTACTGCAGTCTCGAAGAAGACGCTCGCTTCTATGACATTAGGTGCATAACGTGGTACTTATTTGTATAAACTTTGTGAATTTCTTTTATCTGAAATATTAATTAACCATAAATGAAAGTGAAGAATTTGCCTCATGAAAGTGATATTGGCTGAATATATCTTCATCTTGTAATGAGTTATTTCAGTTTGTAACATGACTTGATACTAGTTTGTTCCTAAAACCCTTCATTTTCTTGGTTTAAACAGAAGCTGAGGAGAATAATCCTATCCGAAAGCAGAAAAGAATTCCGCGATGTTATAACAACATCTGTCTTCTGGTGCAATAGCCTATGCTGGCTGGCACATTAATAATCAGCTACTCTTTAGTTATAGTATATATGAAAATCCTAGATGTTAATCTGGTTCTTTAGAGATTAATTTCAATTGATTAGCTTGTTGCTTCGTCGCACTGGACGTATTTAGAGATAGATCATCTATCTGGGTTTTGTTTGCCTATTGTATCAACAACTTTGGTGTAGTGCTTGTACATATACCTTGGGTAAATACTAGATTCACTTCTTTTCCCTGAAATGACAATTTCAGAATTGGGGGAAAGTATTTCTCATTAATGGTTGATTTGGTGGTTATTTATGAAAACTAAGCAGTAGTAGTATATTTGGCCTTACCGATATTAATGAAAAACGACGTTTGTGATTAGGTAACCTTCCTCATGAAATCAAACCTTATCTGATCATAGAGCATATCTGAGTGTATTATCGCATATTATTGTATCTTTTTATGCGTGTTAGGAAAAATGTCTCTTCTTAAGTCTCTTTGAGAGTAATTTTCTTAGCCAAGTGGATTTTAATAAACCATAGCTTAAATTCGTCAATTGGAAGACTTTTTTTTATTTATATTTTATAACTATTCAATTAAAATCAATATTATGTCTTAAATCATAATTACCTGTCCAATAGTCCAATACTATTGATAAAATTTTGGGTCAAATTTGAAAACTATTATAATGTTTCTTTCTTTGCTAGTTGATTCTATGTATTGATAATATGGTGTCCGCTAAATTATGAGGATTTGGAATTCAATATCATTTTTAGTGCAAAGTCGCCATTTGTTTGGACATGAAATTATATACAAGTTTGTCTTGGCCTACCCATTTGATTACCGCTGTGTAACTCAAACAACATGATTAGATTATTCGAGCCGAACCCGACTCTTCATATTTTACACATTCTTTATTTTTGACGTACAATCTAAAACAATATTAACTCTTATTGAGAAAGTAAATGAGATTGTTAAGGAAGTTTACGTCTTAAACTAGCTACTATAATCTTCCGTAAGTGGATGTTTATGTTGACTTGTAGAATTAAAAGAAAGGGTTGGTGTAACGTGGAATATGAGATTAAAGAGCACTTGATGTAATTATTATTAATTATTATTATTAATAATACAAGTATTAAAAAAATAAAGGGTTAGCTAATGCTTTGAGAAAGAAAAGGATGAAATAAATTTCTTTAATGTTGATATGATCATGACATTCCAAAGCTGCCAAACATGCTCTTATCACTAATGTTTTTGTTATTTGGTTGCTCCTTTTTTGATGAAATAATTGTGTCGTGTCTCAACATTAGTTCTATTTTATGATTGTTTCATGTTGTCACTGAGAGTGCTTATCGAGCGAGTCGATCACGAGTTTGGAGTGCTCAACTCGTGTTCGTTAGATTTCGAGTCGAGTCGAGCCGATCACGAGCTGCTCGTTTAATATTTTAACCCTCTTGAAATCTACATTTTTTGAGAAAATATTTGGCTATATGTTCAATTCTTTGCGTAATTTATTCCATTTATAGTACGGAGTATATTAATTAAGTTTTGTGTTAAGTGTCTAACTGAATTCAGTTAGAAGCTCTTCTAGATATTTCTAGACTGAGTACAATTACTAAATTACCTTTCTGTTGCCTATAAATAGAAGCTCAGCATCATAATTGGAGGACATTCATTCATTCTGACACTTTATACAAAATAAGTACTTTATCTCTCATACTTTTTCTCTCTTCCTCTTTCTTACCTTTGCTGACTTAAGCATCGGATGTGGTCCCCAAGATACAAACCCATGGGCCCTCTGACGCCGTGTTTCTCTCTCCTCAGGAAATCCGGAGTACTTTTTTCGACGTAATTTCCGACGCGTTTTTCGGTGACGACTCCAGTTCAGACATCAAGATTCTAATTCCCCTATTTTTTAGACCTAGGTTTTCCGTACTTGGAACAGGGGGTGCTCGACTCGTGCTCGTTAGATTTCGAGTCGAGCCGATCACGAGCTGCTCGTTTAATATTTTAACCCTCTTGAAACCTACTTTTTTGAGAATATTTGGCTATATGTTCAATTATTTGCGTAATTTTTTCCATTTATAGTATATTAATTAAGTTTTATGTTAAGCGTCAATGGAAATTTTGTTTTCAAAAATATAATGTAGAAAATTATTGATTTTTTTTATAAAATTATCGAATTTCAAACTTATTCGAGCGAGTACGAGAAAACTCGAGTCGAACGTTGATTGAATTTTGTCTGAGTCGAGCAGCACCCCTAGTTGTCACCATTCTCTCTTTATTTAGGATGAGGTTATAGAAATCAGTTAAGGATTGATTGACTATATTTTTAAAGGAACCATGTCAATTAATTAACACTACACGAAATGAGGCCAATTTTGTAAAACCAAAAAATTAAAAATTCAATGATAATTTGGTTAAAAAATTTGCTCTTCCCAATAATTCAGTAAATAAAACGAAATGAACTGAGCTGAACTACTGAAATAATCATGAATTACAAATAAAATAATCACATTGATATTATAAAGAGGGTAGTATCACTAGTGCCCGTAAAAAAATCAACAAAAGTTATTAGACAAATCACATCGGCTATAATATTATTGTGACAAATCATATTGCAACCCGTTATAGAAACATAGTAACCTACAAACTAATTACTTTATTAACATAGTGTTTTTTTTTTTTTTTGAAAAAAATAATCTAATTTAATTTCGCAATCAATTGATTTGTAACTTCAATTTAAAAAAAAATTCGCTCTACTTTTGTTAGATGATATGTTTGATTACCTTACTTCAACAGCTGAATGAGATGTTCTTACTTAGAACTTGCAATATAGTCTTGATTGTCAGTCATGGATTCCCAACACTTNAATTAAACATTTTACTATTCTGTAAGTTGGACACCTCTTAAGGGGTCATCCATTTTACATAATATCATGCTTGTTTTCAATCGCTGTTTTAATTACTTGTAGTTCTGTAATTTTTATTTTACATTGACTTTGTGAAGAGTTAGATATAGTTGAATCTTGTAAAGAAAAATGACTAGTTGGTCATGAGGAGCAAAAGGAAATCATCCGAAAATAATTGGTTACTCTTTCGTAGGGAGTAGGACTTGAAAATAAAAGAAAGATTTGTAGGACTATACTCGAGTTTGGTTTTCAGGAAATGTTTAGGCTTGTAAGTTAATTTGTTTAAAAGAAGCCTCAATTTTACCCTCATTTGCATTCATTGGATCATTGAGTTAAAATGTTCATCTATGCTGAATCTCTCTTAATTGCTGAATTCACTGCAGTTCTCGAAGAAGACGCTCCCGCTTCTATGACCATTAGGTGCATAAMGTGGTACTTATTTTGTCATAAACTTTGTTGGAATTTCTTTTATCTGAAATATTAATTAACCATAAATGAAAGTGAAGAATTTGCCTCATGAAAGTGATATTGSCTGARTAATATCTTCATCTTGTAATGAGTTATTTCAGTTTTGTAACATGACTTGMTACTAGTTTGTTCCTAAAACCCCTTCATTTTTCTTGGTTTAAACAGAAGCTGAGGAGAATAATCCTATCCGAAAGCAGAAAAGAATTTCCGCGATGTTTATAACAACATCCTGTCTTCTGGTGCAATCAGCCTATGCTGGCTGGCACATTAATAATCAGCTCTTTTAGTTATAGTTATATATGARAATCCTAGATGTTAATCTGGTTTACTTTAGAGATTAATTTCATTGATTAGCTTGTTGCTTCGTCGCACTGGACGKATTTAGAGATAAGATCATCTATCTGGGTTTTGTTTGCCTATTGTAATCAACAACTTTGGTGTAGTGCTTGTACATATACCTTGGGTAAATACTAGATTCACTTCTTTTTCCCTGAAATGACAATTTCAGAATTTGGGGAAAGTAATTTCTCCATTAATGGTTAATTTGGTGGTTATTTATGAAAAGTTCAGCACATAGTAGTATATTTTGGCCTTACCGTATATTAATGAAAAACGACGTTTGTGATTAGGTAAACCTTTTCATCATGAAATCAAACCTTATCTGATCATAACTCATAAGAGCATATTCTGAGTGTATTATCGCATTATTATTGTATCTTTTTATGCGTGTTAGGAAAAATGTCCTCTTTCTTAAGTCTCTTTTGAGAGTAATTTTTCTTTAGCCAAGTGGATTTTAATAAACCATAGCTTTAAATTCGTCAATTGGAAGACTTTTTTTTTATTTATTATTTTATAAACTATTCAATTAAAATCAATGATTTATGTCTTAATCATAATTACCTGTCCAAATGTCCAATACTATTGATAAAATTTTGGTCCAATTTGAACATTTATAAGTTTTTTTCTTTGCTAGGTATTCTATGTATGATAAATGGTGTCCGCTAAATTATGAGATTTGGATAATTCAAATATTGCATTTTTAGTGCAAAGTCCGCACTATTGTGGGACTACTTATATATACAAGTTGTTCTTGCCTACCCATTTGATTACCGCTGTGTAACTCAAACAACATGATTAGTATTTCGAGCCGAACCCGACTCTTACAATATTTACACATCTCTTATTTTTGACGTACAATCTCAAAACAATATTAAACTCTTATTGAAGAAAGAAATAGAATTGTTAAGGAAGTTTACGTCTTAAACTAGCTAATTCTTATATTCGTAAGTGGATGTTTATGTTGAATTGTTAGAATTAAAAGAAAGGGTTGTGTAACGTGGAATATGAGATTAAAGAGCACTTGATGTAATTATTATTATTATTATTAATTACATATTAAAAAATAAAGGTTAGCTAATGCTTTGAGAAAGAAAAGGATGAAATATATTTCTTTAATGTTGATATGATCTGACATTCCAAGCTGCCAAACATGCTCTTATCACTAATGTTTTTGTTATTTGGTTGCTCCTTTTTTGATGAAATAATTGTGTCGTGTCTCAACATTAGTTCATTTATGATTATTCATGTTCTCACTGAGGTGCTTATCGAGCGAGTCGATCACGAATTTGGTATTTCGGTCCACCGGATGTTGGGTCAGGCCCATTATCGGTTATTACGAATATGCCATTAAACAACCTCGTGACCAGTCAAATGAGGGAAGCTTCAAGAGGAAGTTGTCTAATTGAATCAGTTAGAACTCTTCTAGATATTTCTAGGTGTAGTTACAATTACTAAGTTACCCTTCTGTGCCAATATAGAAGCCTCAGCATCAATAATTGGAGGACATTCATTCATTCTGACACTTAACAAAATAAGTACTTTCTCTCTCTTCCTCTTTCTACCTTTGCTGACTTAAGCATCGGATGTGATCCTCAGGTACAAACCGCCTGGGCCCTGACGTCGTGTTTCTCTCTCCTCAGGAAATCCGGAGTACTTTTTTCAACGTAATTTCCGGTGACGACTCCAGTTCAGACATCAAGATTCATTCCCCTATTTTTTAGACCTAGGTTTTCCGTACCTGGAACAGGGGTGCTCGACTCGCTCGTTAGATTTCGAGTCGAGCCGATCACGAGCTGCCGTTTAATATTTTAACCTCTTGAAATTTATATTTTTTGAAAATATATGGCTATATGTTCAATTCTTTGCTAATTTTCCCTTTATAGTATATTAATTAAGTTTTATGTTAAGTTCAATGGAAATTTGTTTTTCAAAAATAAATGTAGAAAATTATTGATTTTTTATAAAATTATCGAGTTTCAAACTTATTCGAGCGAGTACGAGAAAACTCGAGTCAAACGTTGATCGAATTTTGTCCAAGTCGAGCACGAGCCTGCTCAGCTCATAAGCACCCCTAGTTGTCACCATTCTTTCTTTATTTAGATGAGGTTATATAATCAGTTAAGGATTGATTGACTACATTTTAAAGGAACCATGTCAATTAATAACACTACTTTGTTAGATGATATGTTTGTCTGTTTGATTACCTTACTTCAACAGCTGAATGAGTTTCTTACTTAGAACTTGCAATATAGTCTTGATTGTCAGTCATGGATTCCCAAACACTTAGGTAACTTAGATTATTTGATTAGTTAATACGGTTTGTCGCATCGAATATAACTTGTGCCTTGGAAGGTCTGATAATTCTGTAATTGTTGGTCCATTGTAATTAAAACATACCATAACATAACATGAGTGATTTATATCATAAAAAAACTCTCAATTTGGGCGTAATAATTAAAGACCATGCCCATTCTCAAAATTACAAGGCGGATGAAATTGCAAAAGCGAAATTAGTTTATAACCGGGATGAAAAAATGAAGAGAGCACTCCAACCAAAAACACGACCAAAATATGCCTTCRATGAACAGAAGATTTAATACGTAACATTTTTGGGAAGATTCCGAAGGACGTTACTCTTCATGCCCATCTTGCTCCGCATGAATTCTACTCCAGATCTGTTCATCTCCTTCATCACCTTCATCCTTATAATTTTGTCCCTCGATTGCACAGTTGCAAGACCCATGCTTTTATACCTGGAAATATGAGARTATAGTCAGGAGGGAAAACTTAGGAGAAAATAATGTATCCTGCAATACATGATTCTCAATTTGGTACTGTATAAAAATTAAAAGCGCAAACCTTGAAGCTAATGCAAGGGTAAGAGCATTCTCATTTTCAGGTGCAGGGCGTGGTTTTTGCTTGTAGTAACGCAAGAATTCCCGTGATCCRAGTGTCTTTGCTGATACACCATTAACAGTCCTGCTTTTGATGATGAGCTCAGACCCACCACATCCGAATTCAACAGAATTATCTCCGTCATTGACTGCAACAAGCTGTTTACCGTCTTCATCCATGTAGCTAACAAAAGGAAGAAGAAGCATATGAGTTGAAAAATGAATACTTTGTCCACAAATATCTCTATTCTCTAAGTAACGCTTAGCGGCTTAGGTTCCCAAACCCAACCCTGAGTCCTAACTCACATTCTCACAATCAACCACAAGTCTGGCCTACTTGGAGTACTTGCATCTTTTTTATGGTTTACAGAGGTCTGATATTGAAGATAAAATTAATTCAGTGATTCGTGATTTTAGATGAAGAGTATTCAGTGATAAAATAGATGTGCTATTAAGACTCCTGTCCCCCATTGCTTATACAACAACGTGGCCACGAGGTACTTCCATTCAAAATTAAAATTTTCTAACCAAAACAACAGACAAAAAGGAGTCTAAAGATAGTTTACACACAACTGAACTAATTGCGTACAGGTCAATCTTTCGAGTCTAAAGATAGTTTACACACAACTGAACTAATTGCGTACAGGTCAATCTTTCGAGTAAGAGGGAGAATAAGCAAGACAATACAACCTCATGAAAACAAATCGGTGGTGATAGGTGATGGAGGAAGCCAAGGGAGCTGATGGGCAGGGCCAGCCTAGGGCAGATTGAAATGAGGGCAGCTGAAAGATTGTTCAACTGTTTGTATAAAAAGTATACTCGAAAGAGTTTGTAGTAACGAGTGGATCTACTGTGTAAAGCGACAATACCTTGAAGTCTAATGCACAATAGGGAGTATGAGCATCCTACATGTGATTGTTCAGGTTGCAGGGCTAGTGTGGTTTATTTGTCACTTTTATGTTAGATTATTTATACGTCTAAAGAATTTTCCATTATATATTATATATTATTATTTACAAATATTAATTATTATTATAATAATTATTATTATTAATTTGAAAGTAATAGCCGTTATTCTATTGAAGATTTTTTAGTCATCAACTGGAACGAGGCAGAGAGATGGCCCATTGATTTCAACACATAGTTATCTGAAAAGGAAGTTCCTCTGTTCTGAAATGTTAAGAACCCGTTTTAACCTGCACTATGAACTACTATAAACAGCACGCACATAAAAAGGATGTTGAATGCTATACATTTTAAAGAGCTATGAGGGCTCCTGCCAAATATTTGATGTTCAAAACTTTGGTGGGAAAAGGACATAAAACAGAAACAAATAAAGACGAACTGGAAAACGATGTAAACAAAAGAGAAGATGACTAACAAAGTATTTGTGCTAGACAAGCAACAATAGTATTTCACATCACTGTGCCCCGGCTAACATATTGTAAGAAAAAAGGGTAATACAAAGAATACATACAATCCGACCAATATTTGAATCAAAATTAAGAGCAAATTAACTCCCTACCACCAACTCATCAAATTCTCTCGTCCATCATTACTAGAGTGCAAATCTTAAGAAATCGATCTGGTAGCCATTCCATACCTTTGGACTTGGGGTACAAAACTGTACTGCCATCTTTTGAATGAGAGCTTGAAAACCTTGAACTGCAGAGTTCAAATCATATATTCGTAGCTCTTGTTTTGGATGGCAGAACCTCCAGCAGTCATTGGGAGAAATCACTAGGGTCCACTGGAAGTCCACCCACCGCGTTAGATCTACTCGCCAATCAGACTCCATTGTCAAACTGTAACTCTTACTTATGTTCTTGCCAAAAATCATGTGGAAGCAGATTTAAACCCTTAACTGGGCATTACCTGTCTTAAGTATTTCTTTGGGGTTGAAATTCCATGGTTTCTCTTTTTTAGCCTAGAACGCAACAAGAAACCAAAAAAAAAAATTCATTATCATGTCCAAACTCCAGATGATACTTGGTAAAGTTCATTAAAAGAAATTATGGTAACAGCAGCATAACAGGGTAAAGTTGCAATAGAACAAAAACCGAAATAGGAAGTAAAGAGAGATGATGAGCTGAAAGAAAGTACTGGGTAGACATTCTTCTGCATTCACGAACAACGTGCCTTCTTCTCCACACTGTTAACATAAGTTTAGGTGCCCGGGCAAATGTCTTCCTTGTATCTCTACAAGCCTGAAAAGAAAATAAATTTCAGAATGAATCAAATAATCAGATCAATCAGTTGAGAAAGGACCACACAGCAAAGCAATAAAACTTAACAAGCTCATTAAACTTTGAGTAAATAGACAGAAAAGGAAAGCCTATGCATTGTTAGAAGCACATTTGGTAATCAATTTTGTAATCTTTGGCAAAAGAGTTTTCTTCGATTCTAGTCCAAGATGCTAACTATTCTTCAGTGCTCAGATCTCATCTCTAATGACTCTGTAGGTAAGTACAAGTATTTTACCTTACAATTTTTTGTTGTTCCTTCAGTGTGATATGTGTGAAAAGGATATTTTTGGTGTTAGCGAGCCACAAAGTACGAGGATAGAAAGATCCCAGATGTCTGAAACCGGGAGGAGAGCCTCTTGAGAAACACACCAATCAATACGAAAACTACCCTCTCAAGGAATGTGTAGGATAAAGGGAATTAACAAGGGCTTGTTGTGAACCCTTAACTAAAGCCGTTCAATGATATAGAAAAACAATAATTCCGAGACTATAACCATATGAACATATGAGTTTTGGACAAGAAAGAACAAGAATGCATAACACATTTCCTAAAATCCTAATCAATAGACTAACAAAAGAAAAACTCAAAAGAACCACCAACTAATAGATATCAAAGTCAGCACTTAGATGCGCAAATATCAGAAGTCATCGGTCAACATACAGATCTTTGCAACTGCACAATCTATTAATTAAGCTCATTTGAAAACAAAATTTCAAACTGATTGGACAGAAGAATATATGAATAGAATCAATACCTGTCCATTATGTCCTGACTGACACATTTATAACATGATGCTCGCTAAAGACGTCAAATAGTCAAACACAGCAAGAATGCCCATATCTTGCAAACATAACATTGAATTTCCTGATAACACACAAGAATAAAAAGCAAAATTCAATCAAGAGAAAAAGTAGCAATTGTTGAGTTCCACATAATAAATAAATCTGATGGTGCAAAGAATCTCTCTACTATTCAATATTGATCTTGTTAAATGATTTTTTCTCATAAATTCTTTAATAATAGGGTTAATTTAAACTCCATCAATTAAGGGCTTATGGTTGAGAATGCATGGATAACATTTATGGTTACACACATAGCTGACCACTTTGGATTAAAGCTTTGGTTGATTCAAAGATTGATTAGATAAATTTTAAACTCCAAATCACTCCCACTTCTCCTCTACTCCAAACTCCAATTTAGAAGAACAATAAGATTTTAGCAATATCAACAAATATTCATATGAATGGGCTAAATGTTAGTTTGTACCTAAGAACAATATGGTCATTAGGATCATTTTTTTTTCTTTAATTAACTTCTTTAAATCAGATTTTTTGAAGAAAATTTACTAGAAAGACTAAAAAAATAATAGTTTGAATTGTGCACCTAAAGCAAGCCACAAACTCCTCAATTTAGAGACAATATGGAAGTGGGAAGAAGAATTAGAATTTCCTCATATCATTATCCATACTCAAGTTTTGGATAAATTTGAAGAATTCATTTTAATGTTAATTGTATTAAAAGAATAAAAAAGTAGAGCCAAACTAAAGCAATAACTCATTTCTTTCTAAGACTACCTAGTTTCCTCAATTGCAGGAATTAAAAAAAAGAGAAACAGAACCTTGAGTCATCTGAGAAGTAATCAAATTGTTGCAGGAGGAATGCCCATGAGCAAAGCACCACACTTTTAAACAAAGTTCTGAGCTGTGGAGCAGCGCTTAAATTTTTTTCGACAATCCTGGAACGTATGATCCCCTCCCTTGCAAATGAAACAATCTTTTCCCTTATAATACGTATTATTAAAAAAAGAAATCATGCTGCCATCAATACTTCAGAACAGTTCAGTTCCTAGAAAAGAGGAGGCAATTGTTCAAAGTATACAGCTGATATACTCATGAAAGATCTGTTCAACTACATGCATACCACCACAACATAAAAACCTAAGTTGGTTCCAGCGTGAAATTTAGAAGTAATTGTAATGAATGCAGTATAAATTCATTCGGCTTCTGAAATAGAGTGAAAACCATTTTCTTCGAAGATTTATCCTTTGATTCAATTTATATTGTTTGGTTGCAATGAGTGAGAAATCAATTTTCTAGGAGTAAATAGCTCTCTTCAGATGAAAAAACATTTATCCTCATAATGAAATATCATTTTCCTTCTCTCCTTTTCTTGGTCCCTCATACACTCCTTACTTACTCTTTCCCTTCATTTCCTTTTTTTTCCATAATTTTTCTTACACCTGGAAAATGTTTTTTGATGAAAATCATCGAATCATTTTAACTATAGATGGTTTACACAACCAAAGGAGCTTAAAGTGAAAATCTTCGAGTCATTTCATTTCCCTAACGGTAATATTTCCAATTCCAATCTCACATATCAGCTTCCAAAACTGATTTAGAATAATGAAACATACTCTCCATGGCCGCTCTAACAATGCAAATAAATAACTTTCGCGACTTGCCGTTATGGTGCCACCTCAGCATAAGGGAACTTCCGCAAGTAGAAATTTCATTTCCAATAAAGGTACTGAATCTACTTTGCGGTTGAAACTAAATCACTTTATAGTTGAGACTTGAACTTTTTCTTTTCAACTTAAACCTTAAAAAAAGGGCTATAATAGCTTCTAGGGATGAAAGGAATGATGCCAAATGACTAGTTATGGTTTGTTCATGTAGCTGGAGATATGGCACAAAATAGTAGAAAGGCCCATCTGCCAGTCTTATTCGACTGACATGACAAACATAAATAGGAGTCTGCTAAATAGGACAACCTCACGACTTTTCACACTCACGTGTCAAGTTAACAACGCCATATGATTATATTACGCCAATTGAATGAAAGTATTGTAAAAAAGTAGAGTGTCTACCGATAACACTTGGAGCATTATAAATAATAGGATAAGAAGTGCGCAATGAGCTATGGAATCAGTTTGGTAAAATGAAATACTTTAGTCCCAAATCAATACTCCGCTATACTACCTACAAGTACAGCTAATTGACTAGGACTTTTCCCAAACGGTCATACCTACGCCTTTAGCACTACAACTCCTCCAACTATATAAGCATCGCCTATTATTCCGAGCTCTGAGGCTCAAACTTATAGGCTGAGTTATTATGGCATCTTGCCTTTCCTTAATCGCCTACAATTACAGAACATTCCGTACCATACATGGCACTTGGTAGTCTAAGAGATTAGGTGTCAGTGATGGCGAAATATTTTAGAATTGATTGAGGATGCTACCACTGATGAATATTAGAATGTAGCATAGAGACATTAAACGAACTACAATGGCCCTTACAGATAAAATGTCTTATTATCTAAAGGCACTCCAGATGGCCCAGCTGAGTAGACTATCTCTCACATGACAACATTCTGCTAAAACATCATTTTTACTTTAAGACCAAAAAATCATGAGCGATAAGGCAGGAAGCGACGCCAATAAGATTGAGGTCTGATCACAAGTAAACCTCGCAATTTGCTATACTTTGTCGTGCGACATCGCCCATTATATTCTTTCTTCATGGTAAGATCCTATAAAGAATATGTTGGCCTGAACTGGTAATACATCGACCACAGAATAATATAATTGACTGTACTCCGGTCAATTTA
The DNA here is from genome assembly GCA_008642245.1 of Bassia scoparia. Lineage (NCBI taxonomy): Eukaryota > Viridiplantae > Streptophyta > Magnoliopsida > Caryophyllales > Amaranthaceae > Bassia > Bassia scoparia. The sequence continues at coordinate 43,573 of SNQN01002782.1, read as the reverse complement.
GATATGTAGATATAGTATCTACGCAGAAAGGGGTACTATAAAAGGATAATATTGAGGAGTATTTACATATAAAGACAATGAACACTACAAAGCACTTCATGAAAATAATAGAGGTCAAGTTTTGTCATATGGAGATAGATGTAGTGAAGGATAGCAGGAAAGAGCATGTAAGTGGTTGCAGGGCTCGTGGCTATGGTAGACAAGGAATAGTGAATATAGGGGCAGCGTGTGGACAGATTGATGGGTCAAAGCTCGCTAGCGGGAGCAAAGCGAGAATTATAAAGCGTCGTTGCACTTCCGCCTGGTGGGTTCTACGTTGGTATAATGGCGCGTACTAAGGAAAGAATGAAATTGGGTGTTCTAGACCATAAGCATTAAATCTAAATATAGTAATGTAAGAGGTCTTTGCTTGAGTATGAATGATCAAGAATGAACACTAAAGATTGACGACTTTACTACTTGAACATTGCCAGATTACTATAAGCAATAGGGACATATAACCTATTATGTGCGAGAAAAAAAAGGAATTATACATGCTGTCAAATGATGTGTCCACAGTAGCAACTATACAAGTGTCCATAAGCATAGCTCTGATCTTGAAAAATTATAAATAACGAGTGAGATTAATAAGGACAAGAATCCTATATACTCAAAAACTCAAGTACTGTATGAGCGCGAGAGCAATGAGGAGGAATATCGTGAACCGAATAGAGGTGTGTGGACACAAAGAAAATACAAGAAAGCAGAGTGATATAAGACCCTTCGCAATGTTCCATTACACAGATCAAAAACACATCCTCATCTTCATTTGAACCCTCCATGAACCATTATATCAGGCGTATGACAATGAACATAAATGACATTCCAGACATATACTGCACTTCAAATTAGTACGAGTGGCTAAAGCGTCATAATTTAAGACGATAAATAACTAAGATTAAATTGAAACATTTAAACATTATAGGGAACCTCATACCTCCACTACATCATAATAATCACGTTGAAACACGTAATAGATCTACTTATTAATATCTTCAAATGAAAATCAAACTCCACTATATTAATCAACTAATCAACTATTTCAGATACGTCAAGAGCTCTACTCTGAGGCTTTCTTATCTTATTCTCTTACTCCTTCATCTGTCATTCGGCTACCTTACTATATACTCTAACGTTTACATTCATCTTATCTACGGACTATAGTCATTCCACTAGATGCAAAACCTAATCCAGATGGTTGGACGCATTATCCATATCGTAACCAGCATAAAAATACTCTCTACTACATTTTAACATACTCACATCATCTCATCTCCGATCCAAATCTCGGACAGTAACGAACGCAGGTCACAGCTGAAGTTTGCTCTTTTTTGTTCTGTCGATGAGCGATTTTTCCATAGCCCAAGTCTCTCACGTTTTGCTTCTTCTAAGCTCAGAGTAGGTGTTGCAAGAATGAAAACGAATCGACTGAATTGTAATGGGCGAAGTTCAAACATACTGAATGAGTTCGGATTCACCTTAGATAAGCACAGTGCACTTCTACAGTACGACACTAAAAAAAATACAGAGGATATGGCAGAAGAGTGACATTGCCAAAATCTCGGACGAGGTATCGAACGTTTCCGATATTCGGATATACGTTCTTCGCATTAGGCTAGCTTGGTTAAATCGTTAGAGTTCGCTGAGAAATGATAAGGAGCCTAAACGCGTAATTGCTGCGTGTCAAAGTTACATCTGTGAGCGTCAGTTGAATAAACAGAATGAAGCTCATGTCTTTGCAGAGTGAACATATCTAGCGTACTGAGTTGTAGTCTTGCACCATTAATGCATCGAAGATCACAAATAGCGGATAGCACAGGTTGGTAACATTCGCATTGTTCTATAACTCACGTACTACTATCAATGACATGCAGTACGATGTCAGCCGACAGGTGCACGTCAGCGTCCCACCAAATATGGCATTTACGTATAAACTATAAAGAGATAGAATTGGTAAAGAGATAGAGATATCTGCAGCCCAATGCAGAATAACATGTATCTTATTTATCCGTTCAGACACATCTCCACATTCGGACCTCTACAGAATATTTTCATTCAGCGTCATCATCTTTCACGCTGTTGTCTTCAACTTTTTTTTGTATGGAAAGTCATGTTGTCATTAAGGGAACTGGATAGATTAAGGCGTGCATAAATGTACACTTAAATTATGATAAGGAATATATCTTTCATCGGTATCTCCTTTTACGCAAAAATACTTGCGCGCAATAAAGAATGCTGTGACTATTATTGACTAGAATAAGATATGTCGCCAGGTTTTTTGAGTAAGAGAGCTCTGTAGCACTTAGCCAACGGTCCATACAATTCAGAAATATTAGGCATCGAGTGGGCTAACTTACCTGACTTTTAATTGTTGCTTTGCTTTGGTGTCTGAACCAACTGTCGAGCTTTGCACTCCGCCAAAAAAGTGTTTCACGCACTCCTGCAACCCAGCGCAATACTGACTAACATAGTACAGTGAATCATTATGATGATCCTGAAAAATAGGCACATGTACAAAAGGTAGCAACAAATAGTTGCTTTCTTTTGGTTATGGATTACTAATTAGAGTACAGCTTGACTTAACACAAGACTATGAAATAATATAAGCGCGTAATTGTATATATGTATATTCATCAATGCGGACCACTGATCTCACAGTCATTATTACATAGTTCTAAATTGCGCCATTCTTTAAGGGTCATGATTTCTATCACGATACAATCTTATTTCGCACAAATTACAAGTATAAGGTATCATTTTACAAGTTATCTAAGGCCTCTTACACTTACGTACTATAAAGATACGTATATGGCCTCACCCACTACCTACTCATCCAAACAATCAATCGATAATATTCGCACGCAATATGTCATTCTTCGGTCCTATTGTCGCTCTTAGCTCTCCTGTTCTCACATCATCTTTGAGATTAGCACCTTCTTACTATATAGTCTATTTCTTCATGGTTTCTCAAAGGTTTAAGACATTTATGATCTACAACTTTCACTTGTTGCATAAATGTTGCTCATTGTAACGACGGAAATTGAGGACATAAGTAGCTAATCAACTCCTCATAAAGTTGCAGATCTCATTTGTATTTTATTATTAATTTCTTTGCAAAGCAATGTGCTTCACCTCAATACTAACTATGCCGAGTTATGTAGTAGGTTTAGTTATGTATGAGCTCGATGCGCTGAAATAGAAAGCTGTAAATGGTGCGAGCGTATATGCGACTCGGCCAATATAATCGATTGTGTACATAGAGGAGGCAATTCAGTGAAGGTAGACACTTCAGGAGAAATACAGAGCGCTATACACAACCGATGACAGGTAATTATGCTGATATGTGAACGAATAGAAATATAGGAGACGCGTAGCTAATTGGATGGTAATTGATCACTGCTCCTCTCACTGACTTGACAGTCAGAGGAAATTTCAGAACCACAACACAATACTCTACACGTGATAGCCAAGGAGGACTAAGAGTTCAACTTGAATAACAGTAGGGGGTGCACATCCACGAAGGAATACTAGCTCAAAAGTATACTAATAGTGAATAGCCAAAACTACATCTACCAGAGAAGATAAAACTAACGTAACACAAATAAACAGGAAAAGGCTGAAGTCCAGTTAGAGAAGAGTGCAAAGGTTCACGAGAAAGATTGTATGATATCTATTTTACTTTCTAGATTTAAATATCACTTTTTGGAAATTTTTTTTGTGTAGCGGTATGTTTTTACACAACACTGTCAAGAGTAGAAATTTCGACATAGTTTTGGTGGGGAGAAATAATTCCTAGCGAATTTTCTCACGCTAGATTCAAACTACGAACGCAGTATCTTTAGTTTATAAAAGGATTTGTTAATGGATCGTGCAAGGTGCTTAGAATTTTAAGGGCAATTAAAAGTTTAGTCAATAAACAATATGAGGATTTCTTAATATGGAGGAGTCTATGAAGCATTGGTAAAAAACTCACAAGGTGAAACTCGGGAGAGAGAGGAGAGCTATAGATCAATAGAAATATAGGGACTTAAAATTAGATGAATTAAGAGTGCGATTTCATGGAATCGCTTTATCGAATCTTTGTAAATGTGTAAGTGGATGGGAAGGTCGGCATTAGGGGTATAAGTAAAATATGCGATAGTATCATAAATGGTATAAGACTTAATAATATTTGGTTGACTAATAAGAGCTAGAAAGCGACAAGTAGGAGTAGTTAAAACAGAGAGGCTCCATTAAATATTTGGCAATTGTGTTGTTAAGAAACAAAATGAAAATTTTGAACAACGTAGAAAAACAGGCAAATTGAAACTTCATTGAAGAATAGAAAAAATGAACTTATTACGTGTTATGGAGATACTTGTAAGTAGTTCTCATTCCTCCAATTATTTGTAGATCGCGTCTGTTTTCTGCATCTCTAAAGCACACTAAATACAAATTCAATTGAAAATTCTAATTGTATAGTACCAAGCGCACCACACTTGCACATATTAAGTGTAGATGAGTAAGACGACAAGCGGTATTTCTAATTACAATTTCAAAAGACTTTATGAATTGTCTAATAAACAAACCTATCTGTGAAATCTACGAGAAAGATGTTGAAATCGTAACCATGTGTAAGCGTGACTAATACAAACATGATATGTTAATCAATAATAAGAGTCAAAATGCTCAATGAGAAATAATTTGGAGGAGAGAGATATTCGAGATACAAAAGTATTGGTTTTAGTGAGGGATCTAGAAGAGTTAGTAGTAAGAATTAAGACGAGCTGACTATTTTGGTATGTGTGAGCTTTTAGATCGGATGGACGATGAAAGTGCTATAATTGTCTGAATGTGGGTGATTTGTACGAGTTGTATGATTGGCTGCAACTTGTGGTCGTCTGTCTTGAGATCATCTCTTGACTGCATTCTCGTGGATTGTTTGTCTCCATCCAAATGATTTATCGGACATCGTTTGAGCTAGTTATCTCTTTTCATGGTCTGTGGTTTGATACTCATCTATGCGCTGAATCAGGATAGCGCTGGTTGTGGTGTAACGTTGAGGGCGTCTACGAGCCTGATTTGGACTATAGAATTATCGTTTAAACGTATTATCTCTGTATGAATTGTTTGGAGTCGTCTATGACATTTTAGAGTTTTGTTGTGGATCCTCATGCTATTGGCATACAACATTCTTGGTCAGCATTTGTGATTTTTATCATTGGTCCGCTCGCTGTGCACTTCCCTTCCAGCCGGCTTCTTTCTTCTCTTGTGTGGTCACAGGGTTCTATGGCCCAGCGACGATGTATCAGCACGCTAGGCCTCTTGATGGCCTGAGTGAGCGTGTAAGGCTGGTTTCTGTGTTGCCTGCTCTTCTTCGCCAGGTGGCTTTCAAGAGTAACTCGTGTCGTGCGGATTCTCACGCCGGGGCCAAGTTTTCTTGACAATAAGAAAAATACGACGAACAATGATGAATTGCAGCCAGCCTAGAAGTTCGTTTGTGTAGAGCTATGTTATGTGGTAACGCACTCATGTCTCTTGTATAGTCTTCTGTACATACTTAACTTGTAGCTTTATTTCATGTTATTAAATATTCAAGCTTATGTCGAGACAATAGATGTGTCGCAAGCGCGTACCTCTCTAGTTCAGGTTGATGGTCCACCGAGAGACCAGCCATGATTTCGGTCTGCAGGGTGCCGAAACGCCAACTATCGATAAGAATGCTCAAGTTCGTCCAATATTCTTTAACGCATCAAATAACTCGCAAAGGATGAGAGATAGATTTTAGGAACGAGTAAACAAGATTCAAGTGTTGATGTGTTCTAATTGCTATTGCATTATCTTCAATATCCATCATTAGATTAATGATGGCAAATTAAAATTATTTAACCTATTTCATGGTGATGATAAATTTGATCCAGTGCATCATATATCATTGATCGGTTATAGAGCATATCTCCTAGTCTTCACATATAAGCTCTCCTCCAATATCAACTTTGAATCCGGTACTTCTATGCTATTACTATAGGGAATTAGTACATTGTGAAAAAGTATGGTATGATCCCTCTTATATGGCAATTTCTCCTTTCAAATTTATCACCGTCTAATATGTCTCACATACTAATCTTATGACCTTCTAGGAAGCATTCGCTCTTATACCTGTCTTTCTAAAGCATTATATAGGCAATGTCATAGATCCAGAGATAGAAGCTTGAATGTGACTGATCCGACAGTGGTTTAAAATATATATACTGTTATGCCGTGGGTTCAATAATATTTCGCCTTATACAAATTGCGTTCCATGCGCACTACAGTAGATGCACTGCTCCAGTAAACAAGATAATAAAGACAAAAATAGGATAAAACAAAACTAGTTATTCCCAAACAAAACAGAGAACTGGAGCAGTCAACAATTTATTTTTACAGAATATCGGTCTATGAGCTTGGGTGTTGGAGTGCTCTCAATGATTGCAGCTCTTTCCAGACAATATGGCTTTGACCTATGCGCGAGATACTCTTACGACTCAAAGTTGCTCGATGATTCTTGAGTCAGCAGAAGAGGTTTGCGAGCCTGCATATTAATTTTGTGTTCTTGCTATTAACAGAATGTAACTATTATGGGGCGATAGCAAATATTGGTGACAGATAATTAAACCTTTTCTGAGAGAGGTCTCAGTCATCAAGCAGCCTTCAAAATATAAATCACAAATAGATGGATATAATGTAGCTCATATAGGGTAAGGGATAAATTTGGTAATTGACCAATAGATGAACAAAGGAAGAAGAGTTTAGCAAATACTATTACCCTTTTTTGGGATCGCCGCAAATCTATTCTCTATCGATACTTTGAGACACTATAAGTTTGCGTATTTCCCTCTCAAAGGACAATATATAAAGAGTAGGACGCTACATATCATCCTTCAGACGCTTTGACGCAAGCGCTCCAAAGACAACATGACACTCTCACATTTGTCTATCTGTAGAATTCTCACACTCTACTTAATTTGCCATAGCTCGAGCAACGATGTTTGTTACATTTAGACTTATTCCTTCAAGCTGACGAGAGCATTGCACTCTCACAGTCGTTGTTATAGGGATAATGATTGACATCCATGAATCAGACACCTAAATAATAACGTTATCGTCAGACCTGGCCATGATAAATTCTCTGCTTTATACTTGGATTCGTAGGACAAACGTAATTTATTGCTTCTGAATTTCAATCTAGATTGGAATGTTTTGCAACCACCAGAACACGCGAACCCATACCACGATGCTCAGATATCTATACGACTAGTGAAAAATTAGCTATCGCACTAATAAGGTACTCGAATAATACTGTCAACGAACCATCTAGTATTCTCCTAATGCGATACTGACACATTCAATCTTCATGCAAATTATGAAATGACAAATTGGATCAAAAAAGCATTCGGATTCCATATACGCTTGCATAACACAGATGCTTGTGCAAATAACCTACACTCTACGAGCACACTCAGGAATATGCCGATCCTAGTCAGCATCCAGTATTGAAAATAAGCAATTATAATTTACTATGCCAAAATGTAAGGATTGTAACCTCCGTAAGTACTGGCTTATAGAGCACTTTAATTATACTCTGAAGAAGGATAATTAACCAAGATTAGTACTAACCTGGTGTAACGTTAAGAATATTATAAGCAGAAGCAACAAGGAGCAGAATGAGGGTAAGCATTTACATGTAGTCTCTAAACCTGCAAGAGTTAGAGAGTTCTGCTACAAAGAAGAGAATAAATGATACGACAGGGCTGAAAGGCTAAAACCACACTCTGTGTCTCTGTGATTACACTTACAAAGAGTGCACTAGTTCGATGCGAACAATGACACACTTTAAATTCAACCGACTCACTTCAACAACCTCATACTACACGGACAATAAGCGTTGCGTAGTGACGCGACTACGCACAAGTATGGATGAGAAGTTAGATATATATTGTTGATAGGATTAATGTTCCGGCAACTCTTGTAACAACATCAACAAAATACCTAAGCCTCTAAAATGGGTGTGTAACAAGATGGATTGCATGTCGCAAATTTGCCCTAAGACATATTGGAAAGCTCAATCTTACTCTTTAAAACTCTACTTCAGGTTGTAAAGTACTTTTAGACTCCAAGACACAATTATTTCTCTTATTGGTCCAATCCTTGCTTTGGTTGTTATTAGATGCTGTGGACTTGCATCATCATCATTCATCTAACTAGGACAACTATCAGTGTATAGCCCTACTATCTCATCTCAGCTTCATTTAATTCTTAGATAATACCAAAATGGTTAAATCGTCCGTCCTTATTTTTCTTTTTCTAAGATGTGTAAGACACACATTACCCTATAAGACGTTTCTTTCAACAGTAATTATTTGTGGCTATAATTTTTTTTATTGTTATTCGTTAGAGCGTGTCGTTTCATTGTCAAACAAATCATTCAGAATTGTCATTGTGATGATCATTGTTGCTCTCTGATCACTGAGATTGATCACACATCACCATATGCAATATTGTTCATAAGTTCATCAATTCAGAAACACTTGATTCTTTCATGCACAAAACAACTCATTGTGTATGGCTCGGATTAATTACGGTCTTTCTATCCAGTTCAATGGTTACTATGGGTTCTAGGAGTATCACTTGACTATGTCCTGTGTCGTTCTAGACAACTTTTGATGTAGTGTTATTTGGAAGAAAAAATCTCTGAGATAAGAGTAGCAGTTTTATGCAGTATGTACAAAGGATAAAAGTGTATGAAATTGCTGTTTCAGTTACCATGCTTACATGTTCAAGTTGAGTTATAGAAAAAAGAGAGCAGAGGTTCTTTAAGTACAATTTTGGTAGAGAATGAATAGATTCCTTTGGAGCTGTTCATTAATATACTAACAGAAATTGATCGTTCTGTGAAATGTGCAACTAATATAATAAGATGTGTTGTTAGTAGGTTCAGTAGCTTTATCAACTAATCGGCTGGGGCCTTGTAGAGAGATGAGAGAAGTTAATGTAGACACCATATTAAGTTTCAGTAAACTGCACACGCACAATACTATAATCTCAGCACAAAAATTCCACAACTCTAATTTGACACAATCGACGACATAGGCAAGGCCGACGACACACTATTGATTACCTTGCGTTAAAATGACTTCACATAACCATTCTTACAAGCTCATCTTTATTGTAAAGATATGTCGCAATTATTCGACTTGCGATACTAAGCGTTTTTTTAATCTCTCACCTCGATACCATGCTTCAAACTACAGCACAGGATTTATTTCCTAGTTATATATATTAGTTACTCACCCATGGATCATGTTTCTTTAATAATACATAAATCATTAAATCAACTACAAGCTAACATCGGTCACAAGTAACTCGAATCATCGAACTAGCCTCAATTTGAGACTAGTTTTGCAATCCTAATAAGCCTACACGCTTCGAATTCGCGATAAAAATGTATCTCGGAACTATGACTGATCCGCTAGTACAACAAAAATGCACACAATTTGGTTATTTAAAAAGATATTTGATTCGTCACTAATACAGAGCTGCTAACACAGCTATCGTTATCATAGAACTGCACACCTGATACAGATGTTTTTAACTCTTCATTTATTATATTCTGTAGGTTGCTCAACATGAAATGAACAATATTCAGCTATAATCTCAAACAATCTTATAAGCAACAGGAATAAAGTTACACTATAAACTCAAAACATCAGCCAACATCACGTTTCAAAATTAACATTATAAACATATCAAATTCGCCAAACATACGATTTTTATATAAAAATAAAATCAGCATAATTGGGTAACCAAAGAACATCAACTGAGAGACAAAAACATTTAAAACGACGAAATGTGACAGCTAAGGTATAACTTGAACAAGCTAATGAGATCAAATGCTAAAAAAATACCTATATTTTTGAACTAAAATAGCGATATGTTAAGAAACCAAGGCCGATCTTTCAAAGGTAATTAATTTGGCTAAGTAGAGGTTTCCTTTCTCAGACATCATCACCATTCGATATCAATCTTCTCGCATAAGGCTATTATAAGTGGTCTCCAAATTTTCAAACGAAAGTTGACTCTTCCATAATATTTATTATAACCTAATTGTCAGAAAGTTTAATACAACGACTAACATTAGGGGAAATCTAAAGACAGATCAAATGAGTAATGTATATTTTACGGAATCTCTAATTTTGATCTCACATACATTTCAATATTATAGCTAAATCAAATATATTCGAACATAGCTAAGAATCAGCAACATGCAAATGTTGGTGTATCTGTGAGACTGGGGGCATGGAGGATCGTCGATATCGTACAGAAGTAAACGATGTCGATTTGGTCAGTTAGGAGAAAGAAAAAATAGAAGGATATAATAGAAGAGGAAGAAAGATTATAAGTATTTAGAGTGATAAAGAGCTAGACGTGGAGATAGGGTGAAGACTTAGCTCAAAAAGAACAAACACCACATAACGGGGCTACTGCACTGGGGCCATTTTGGGCCGGAAATACTATGGGCAGGGACCTGCATAGATTGTGCGATTGGTTTCAACATTACGTAGATAAGAAACTTTGACACGAGTTAATGGTCAGTTGTGACGGCGACAAATTTCGACTGGTGTAACTATGCTTTGGCAGTGCATTCAAGTTACCGCAAAAGCACTCGAGCATGAGTTAGTAATGCTTAGGATGGACAATTTTCCTAATGTCACTTAGAGCTTGCATGACAGGCATTGACAATGTGAGAAGCTAGCCTTCGACTGCGACTAACTCGGAACCTGTGCAATGTGGCTCACACTTCTTCTGGAGATGGCATGTGAAACGTGAGAGAATGTGACATAACTACATCTATTATTTATTTCCGTATCACGTCATACACTATTGATCTCCACTCAACAATTCAATAAAATTTCTGAGACGCGCATATTAATGTCATCCTACTCGTTGCATCCTACCGATGTAGAACACAAGCCTTACCGAGTTCTTTACGTATTATGCGAATGGCGTATTGGGTCACACTTCGCGAGAACGATTAGGGTCGGTACAAGCTGCGCGCGATTAAACATCCTATTTTAGGATAGCACGTTTCTTACAACTCACTAAGGTCGGATTTCCATTGTGAGAGTAGTCGTTGAACATTCATGCGGCAGGCTCTTGATAATCTACAGCAATTGCCAACTAAACTGACTCTCTGAGCTGTCTTGCATAATCAGATGTAAGCAAATAGCTCCGGTTCACTATATACATCTGCATATAACAGTATACAATCTACGCGTTTGATTGAGATATTTGGTTAGTCCTTTACTCGCGCCAAATATGCATTCTAATCGTTGTTCTCTTAATAACAAAATGAAAAAAACCACGTAAGGAAGCATGGCCTTTATGTAATAAACAGCCAATAAGAATAATCGGTGGTCTCACTCTCACAGCTCATGATAAATTGGCAGATTTCGTCATTTCAACAAAAGGTTACTCACACTATATTGCGGAAAGACTTCACATCTTATCTCTCAACTTCATAGTCTACGTACAGTAGTATGTTTGTATTACAAAGTGTGTGATATCTCTATATAGGGATAGTCTTGTCATCGGCGACTTCTACACATTGCAACGTCGTTGGCAGGCAAGATGGGTATCTCTAACTGATCGCACTGGTGTTTGGTTATAGCAGAAACTATGAAAACACTATTAAGCAACCAATTTACCGCAAATGTGTGCGAATCGTTATTCATTGTTATCGAATCTAGAGCGAGTTCACAGGTATATTTGTTTTCTTTCTTGTAGTGAATGTCGTTCACTCGATCGCTTACTTTTCTGCTCGTACGCGTCAATTTCTCTTTTTTGATTGTACGATTAGCGGGGGGAGATTTTTCAGATGGGTTGCTTTCTGTCAGTTATGCGTGTGTGGTCGATTTAAATCAGTCGGTCGTCTTAATCATTTGTGTTTGTTGAGATTAAGTCTCTTTTGATGGTCTCGTTTGTGTCTCGGAACTAAGGATATTATTCCTTGGCTGATAAGGGTAGATATATAGTATAGTTATGGGTTGATGAAAAATGGGGACTACGAGGTGATTATTTAAGTTTAATTTGGTTTATTTTCTGTACTGTAGTCTGGGGATTGTTTTGATGAGCGTTTTTCTGGGTCTATTGGCGAATTAACTGGGCCTATTCTGTAGCGTATATATGTTTGGTTAGATCTCGTGCTAGAGAGATCTTTTTTACTTTTGCTTTATATGACAAGACTAGAACACTGAGTGGACGTAAAGTGCTGACTTTATGTATGTTCCTATAACGGTGCAGTTCGATTGATGGTAAGTTTGCTGTCGGGTTAAAATTGCGGCTAACAGTCAACGGCACACCAAAGCGGATACTGATGAATTGATTTGGTGTGGTTTGTTCGGCTATAGGTGTTTTTCTGAAATCCTTCTATATCTCCCAAAATTATACAAAACAAAATAGCTTTAATAATAATATGACAATAGGTATAATCTATATCTATTAATCTGTGGGCAATTCTTCGTATATGTCGGGGTCGGCTCTTTTATGTAGTGTCTTAATTCTTTGGAGCGTACTTGTCTTGAAGTGCTTACGTTTGTAGGGCTTAAGCACTACAATCACAGCATGTCTGTATCGAGATGTTCGGGTGTGGGAGGCATGGGATGATGATCCAGCCTGCGGATAGGAATTATTCGGCAAAGCTTGCATGCTTGCGAGGCAACTTATGTTTTAGAGAAGTTAATCACGAGATTCACGGACGTCTCCCAAAGCATACAATGATTTAGATTGACCTCCAATAGTATAATTGGCCCATAACTATTTGACTCAGCTATGAGTCTGTTACAGGGGCGGTGTGGGGGACCCTGGTGTTAGCTTGATCTAGAATGAAATACTGTACACCATCTCAAACTATGATTTTCCGCCCAGCAGTGGTGTTAGGTCGTGATCCTTATCTTACGCAAGGTTCTCTCTCATTAAATATTAACGAAAGGTCCTCATTACGAGTAGAAATATAGTACCATCAGTAGTAGGATAACTATCAATAATAGAAATGATGAGCATATTGTTCAATTCCTTATGGAAAGAGATATGCGTGAGGGTCTAAGCTTCTTATGTAACCACTTTATGCGTAACATGCGCAATAGGAGTATGTAAATATTCCTTATACTCTCTGTACCGATTAAACCGATACTTCAACTATTTGATTTCATATCCCACGAAAGTGTGGAATACTGGGCAAAGAACAATGACTGAGACGCATATTGCTCTTAGGAATTTGAGTTGGCTGCACCATTGTGCTTTTAGCTGCCGATATTACGATAGTTCTGTAGGCTAGAAGTAGACAAGCTTTATAAGAAAGAGGGTTAACTTTTTCATTAGGTTTAATCAACGTAGTTTTTCTTAGACTGGTTGTTTTAAAATTATCGATTCTATACAGGTTTCTTTTCATATATTGATCTTTATACATAAATACAATAGATTAAAAATAATTGCTTAATTCTATGATCTGCGATACACTAGCAGTACTAGATATTGATGAACAATTATAGTTCGCTCAGACACAATACCACTTATCCACATATCTCATTACTCCTATCGACCAAGTGAAGTCCTAACGTGTGATTCTAAATACCTACAAAAAGTCAAATAGAGTTGAATAAAATCCGAACGATTGCTCAATTAGATCCAAACAATGATGTGTTGCAGATCGCTGGGGCCGACTCAGGAGTGAACATAAACACACATCATCTTTCCCTCATCTCCTGCGCGGAGTTTCAAACTGCAAACTCATGTTGTGCTGTATCACTGTATCGAAAATGGAAAATAGCAAAGAGAGCACCCCATCGCTTATTAAATCGGTACGTTTGTTGGTACTAATAGAGAGTGGTAAAGAGCTAACAGAAGTCAAGACGCCTTAAACAATAAGCACAACATCCTGAGATCCCAGAGATCAATCAAGACTGAGTCTTTCTGATGTTCAGGAGCAGGATAGCTAGAAGCTAGAAGATATACCATAGTATTGAAATTACGGATGGCACTATGTGAGAATAAGATGAAGGTGGAACGACATGTCATCATCAAATTTGCAAAAGCTTTCAATCACAATAGTTTCGGGAGTACCCAATGCACAAGGACGTAGTTGCCTGGAGATACGATAGAAGACATACTAGCATGGGAGTTGAGCGACTATTGAGAAGTGAGGGGTTGAAGAAATGGGAACATAGTTCCCTAGAGTGAAGATGAACTATTTACGACTATGAGCGCTATGGTTTCGAGAATTGTATAGCTATACCAAATAGATAATGATAACGGATAGAGATGGGGACGGCTTGCTGCAGGATCGTATCACACTTAGAGATCATGAATCGAATTCGCAAAGAGATAATCGAGATTGATGATTTGAGAGATTGTGGCATAACACATATCCACATGCTCTATTCCGTTTTTATAGTGTGAGAGGAAAAACGTAATCTTTTCAAGTATTTAGATAAGACATGTTAATGGTATCTAACCTTGCACAAGAAGATCGGGCTTGCAACGGATCTTCTTTAAGAGTCGTCGGTTAATAGATAATGATGAGAATCAGACATGAAGTGGGTTCTCTTCTTACATGCATTTTCTTGGACAGTGATTATTAGCAAGAGTCTACGAATGCCTAGACATTAAGAACGACTTTTTCGATAAGGAAATGACTATTGTTTGCCGATGTCTTGCAATATTAGTAACTTTTACTTCAACTCTCTTGCCTCATAGCCTTCTCTCGTTGTTTTTCTTCGATTCTTCGTGATTGCCTCGCTTTTTTGGGTAGTGATAGTAGGATTTTTCTCTCTCGCAGTTACTTGTTTACTTTTGGTTGACCATCATGCATGATGACTGTTCTCCAGCGGCTTATCTTCTTTCTAATTTCTTAGTAAGCTTAGGAGTAGCTTATAGGAGGCGCATGGATAGCAAAAATAAAGCTGACGAATAGCTGTAAACGTTAGCTTTTCAGAGTATAGGGAGTATGATCTTGAGAGAACTGGAGGGGTAGAAATTATGCCATCAGCATTATTTATGCTAGGATCTTACTTGGGAAAAGTCACTTCACAAAAGGTAAGTGACTATCCAAGGAATATGATATAAATCTGAAAAGTACCAAATCTTTCAGTTTCTATATAGCAATGACATGCGAGAATAATGGTTTTAAATTCGGTTAAGTCTTATCGCAAGTAATAAATCGAGTAGAGACATGCTTCGAAGCCATAAGCTTGAAACAAAGTTCCCTCCTAAGGTGACTCATTGATATGGGATAAGCTACACAAGTACAGTATGCAATGTGATTTTCTTACATTTGTAGTCGTGATGACACTAGTGGTCATCCGCAAAAGAATGAGTCGTTCATACTACTTACTCAATTAGAATCACTTTGTTCATAAAAACGCGCTTTAATGATCCGAGGAGGGGACTGAAGTGAGACAGGTATCGCCTCTAATACTCGAGCTACAAACATTGCTCATTTAGCAAATCGCTATTCCCTGCAGTTAATTTCAAAAGGCCATTGCGAGGTTTTTTTTGAGTTGTGTGGCTAGTCAGGGCGATTTAAGTCACGGCTGATTGCGCCGTACGAAAGATGAACTTGCGTTTCCGCAGGTCAGAGAAACACGCTGCATTCATGTTTCACCTTTAATGTTAGATGCAATTGTCGTCTGCACATCGCTCAACTTATGTTCATTCAAAGGAAACTGATCACAAATATACGAGACATTGTCTTTTTTATATTCCCATTATATGTCTTTTGGTCTACTAATATCGCAATAAACACACAGTGTCCGCAACACTTTGCCACAGGCCGAAGCCATGAATTAATTGTCTCCACCCATAAAGATTACTGTTATCACACGTAAAATTATGACAGCAAGCGTAAGTCTGACTCACACTAGAGTAATGACTTATGTACTCATCTTTAGTTCAAATAGCATAGCCATTTAATTTAGACATTGTATGAATTTCCATCACTCACACTCCTATATTCATTCCATCCCATATCACAGAACCAACCCACAATCACACCTAATTAATTCTCTTTATCCATGACAGTTGAAACAATTTA
>SNQN01002782.1:0-27404 GCA_008642245.1 Bassia scoparia | reverse complement strand
AGATCTGGAGTAATATCATGCGAGCAAGATGGGCATGAAGGTAAGTCCTTCGAATCTTTCCCAAAAATTAACGTATTAAATTTTGTCATCGAAGCATATTTTGGTCGTGTTTTGGTTGGAGTGCTCTCTTCATTTTCCATCCGGTTATAAACTAATTTCGCTTTTTTGCAATTTCACCGCCCTTGTATTTTGAGAATGGGCATGGCATTTTAAATCATTTATGCCCTGAGAGTATTTTTTATGATATAAATCACCTCTCATGTTTGTTAATGGAGTTTTAATTACAATGACACAATTACCAGACCCTTCTAAGTCACATATATTCGATGCGACCAACCGTATTAAACTAACCAGATCAAATATTCTAACTTCCCAAGTGTTGAATCCATGACGACAATAAGACGTATATTGCAAGTTCTAATAAGAACATCTCAATCAGCTGTTGAAGTAAGTAATCAAACAATCATCTAACAAAAGTAGAGCGAATTTTTTTAAATTGAAGTTACAAATCATTTATTGCGAAATAAATTAATATTTTTTCAAAAAAAAAAAAAACACTATGTTAATAAAAATAATAGTTTTATACTTATGTTTCTTATAAACGGTTTGCCATATGATTGCACAATAATATTATAGCGATATGATTGTCTAATAACTTTGTTGATTTTTTACGAGGCACTATGATACATACCCTCTTCTATAATATCAATGTTGAATTATTTTATTTTGAATTCATGACTATTTCAGCAGTTCAAGCCTCGAGTTCATCTCGTTTTATTTACTGAATTTATTATTGGAAGAGCAAATTTTTAACCAAATTATCATTGAATTTTTTAATTTTTTGGTTTTACACAATTGGCCCCATTTCATGTGTAGTGTAATTAATGACATGGTTCCTTTAAGAAATGATAGTCAACATTCTTAACTGATTTAATATAACCTCATCCTAAAATAAAGAAGAATAAAAGAGAATTGACAACAGGGTGCTTATTGAGCTAGCAGGTCTCGTGCTCGACTGGACAAATCGATCAACGTTTGACTCGAATTTCTCGTACTCGCTCGAATAAGTTTGAACTCGATAATTTTATAAAAAATCAATAATTTTTCTACAATTAATTTTTGAAAACAAAATTTCCATTGACACTTAACATAAAACTTAATTAATATACATAAAGGAAAAAATTACGCAAAGAATTGAACATATAGCCAAATATTTTCAAAAAAATATAATTTCAAAGAGGTTAAAAATATAAACGACAGCTCGTGATCGGCTCGACTCGAAATCTAACGAGCACGAGTCGAGCACCCCTGTTCCAGGTACGAAAACCTAGGTCTAAAAAATGGGGAATAAATTTTGATGTCTGAACTGAGTCGCGACCGCGAAATTACTCGGAAAAAAAATACTCCGGATTTCCTGAGGAGAGAAGAAACAGCGTCAGAGGCCAGGGTTTGTACTCTGGCACACTCCGATCTTAAGTCAGCAAAGTAAGAAAGAGGAAGAGAGAGAAAGAAATACTTATTTTTTTTGTAAAGTGTCAGAATGAATGAATGTCCTCCAATTATGATGCTGAGCTTTCTATTATAGGCAACAGAAGGGTAACTTAGTTAATTGTAACTCAACCTAGAAATATCTAGAAGAGTTTCTAACTGATTCAATTAGACAACTCCTCTTGAAGCTTCCCTCATTTGACTGTCAACGAGGTGTTTAATTGCATATTCGTAATAACGATAATGGCCTGACCCAACATATGGTGGACCGGAAACCCCAAATTCGTGATCGACTCGCTCGATAAGCACCTTAGTGAAACATGAAAAAAATCATAAAGATAACTAACGTTGAGACACGACACAATTATTTTCATCAAAAAAAGGAGCAACCAAATAACAAAAACATTAGTGATAAGAGCATGTTGCAGCTTGGAATGTCATGATCATATCAACATTAAAGAAATTATTTCATCCTTTCTTTCTCAAAGCATTAGCTAACCCTTTATTTTTTAATATTGTAATATAATAATATAATATAATAATACATCAAGATGCTCTTTAATCTCATATTCCACGTTACACAACCCTTTCTTTTAATTCTACAACAACATAAACATCCACTTACGAAATAAGATATGAAATTAGCTAGTCTATAAGACGTAAAGTTCCTTAAACAATTCTATTACTTCTCAATCAAGAGTTTAATATTGTTTATGAGATTGTAGTCAAAATATAAGGATGTGTAAATATTTATAAGAGTCGGGTTCGCTTCGAAATAAACAATCATGTTTTTGATTACATACACTTATAAATGGTAGGTCAAGGCAAACTTATCTCTTGTTCATCTCCTTCATCACCTTCATCCTTATAATTTTGTCCCTCGATTGCACAGTTGCAAGACCCATGCTTTTATACCTGGAAATATGAGAGTATAGTCAGGAGGGAAAACTTAGGAGAAAATAATGTATCCTGCAATACATGATTCTCAATTTGGTACAGTATAAAAATTAAACGCGCAAACCTTGAAGCTAGTGCAAGGGTAAGAGCATTCTCATTTTCAGGTGCAGGGCGTGGTTTTTGCTTGTAGTAACGCAAGAATTCCCGTGATCCAAGTGTCTTTGCTGATACACCATTAACAGTCCTGCTTTTGATGATGAGCTCAGATCCACCACATCCAAATTCAACAGAATTATCTCCGTCATTGACTGCCACAAGCTGTTTACCATCTTCATCCATGTAGCTAACAAAAGGAAGAAGAAGCATATGAGTTGAAAAATGAATATTTTGTCCACAAATATCTCTAAGTAACGCTTAGCGGCTTAGGTTCACAAACCCACCCCTAAGTCCTAACTCACATTCTCACAATCAACAAGTCTGGCCTACTTGGAGTACTCGCATCTTTTTTATGGTTTACAAAGGTCTGATATTGAAGATAAAATTAAGGATAAATTGTAAATAACCACCCCTCAAGTCACCTAAATTTGATTTTACTGCCCCTTTTTTCTTTATTTGAAATAACCACCCCTAAATGTAATAAACATTAGAAATCAACACCCTTTAGCATAAATTCAACCATTTTTTTGATTATTTATAATATAATTTTTGAAAGTTATCATTCCTTCTTTAGTGTACTTTCTTCACCTTTTGTCCTAAGTGAATTGAAAATTTGCTAAAAGTGGTGATTTTTCATGGTATTCACTTTTAGAGGTGGTTATTTCAAATTAAGGAAAAAGGGGGTGAATTCAGTGATTCGTGATTTTAGATGCAAGAGTATTCAGTGATAAAATAGTTGTGCTATCAAGACTCCTGTCCCCCATTGCTTACACAACAACGTGGCCACAAGGTACTTCCATTCAAAATTAAAATTTTCTAACCAAAACAACAGACAAAAAAGAGTTTAAAGATAGTTTACACACAACTGAACTAATTGTGTACAGGTCAATCTTTCGAGTAAGAGGGAGAATAAGCAAGACAATACAACCTCATGAAAACAAAGTGGTGGTGATAGGTGATGGAGGAAGCCAAGAGAGTTGATGGGCAGATGGTGAGCTGTGGGGCAGGGCCAGCCTAGGGCAGTTTGAAATGAGGACAGCTGAAAGATTGTTCAACTGTATGGAATAAAGAGAATGAAGGTGGTGATGGTGGGGGTTCTGTGATATGGGGATGGAATGAATATGGGTGATGGAAGTTCAAAATCTAATATTAACTTGTTTTGAATAGTCTAAATATAATAAGGGATAACTTACATAGCCAATTACTGAATAAGGGAATTTTTGGGGGGACAAAAAGGTTTCACTTGACAAGTTGGCAGTGGTTTACATTATCCCAAAAGTTTTGAATGTAAAAACAGGATATCGTGACAGTTCCTTAAATAGTAACGAGGGGAAAGCATCAAATAGAAGAAGAGGTGTTCTGGTGGAACAAGTACGGTCAAAGGGGTGAAAGCCCCTGCTGCCCCACTTAAAACTCTCATTAGCCCTTGCATTAATCAGGATGAATTTGAACATTTGTATATATTATGCTACCTGTCTCCTCAGTCCTCCCCTTAAGCCTTAAGAACAAGTTTATGAAATTAGCTTATTAGCCACTTTCTCCCACTACAATCAAATCACCTGCAAACTTGTCTACTTTTCCTTCTTCAATGGTCCCCTTAGGAAATTTCAACTAAACTTCAAGAACTTACTGGTTCACCTCATGCACGAAACATCAAGTTACTWACTAGGTTGGTATTATAATTAATCATATGATCATTACCTGCTGCTATAATCATAAAATTCTTCTAATTCTACCTCCTCCTCATCATCTCCGTCACCAAAACGAACTTTACAGTGACTTTTTGCTTCCATGTGCTTCCTAACTGCCTCCAAGCTGCTAAAAGGGTGACATCTCTCATTGCAGTACAAACACAAGAAATCCCTTTTCACCTAGCAAAACAGGCAATCAAAGAATCAGAAGAAACAAAAGATATGGCAGAAGAGAGAACTATTTGCAAAATCGACAGCAATAAGTCTTTCCTTACGAAAGTCGAAGCAGCTTGTTACCTTAATCCCGAGATATGTAAGGAGCCCCTCAGGATCTTTCAAATACTCGACGTCAGGAATGAAGAAGCCATGCTTCTTGTGCAAGTGAACCATACAGCTTTCTAATGTATCATTTTCCTTGTCACACATAAAGCAACAGGTTGGGTCCACATCTTCAAACTCATCATCTTCATCATCATCAGTGTCAGCCGCAGCAGCAGCGTCCCCATTCATCTTCATAGATGTAAGTGAATCTGCAGCCTCATCAATCATGTCTTCCTCAGGATCCACTTCCTCCCACTCACTTTCATCGCTCTCCTCTGTGTCTTCATCTTTTTCAGGAGCAGGTCTGACTGGGGTACGGCGAGTCAATGGYCTAATAATGGCATTATCTTCATGGCTATCTCCTTCAGAAGCTCGCAAGATGTGACTCTTTGACTTGAGATGTTGAGCATGAGCCTTGGAGCTTCTGTARCCCTTACCACAAAGTCCACAACTGTAAAGCATGGGGGCCTCATTCTGCTTTTTCTTCTCTTCAGCAACTGCAGTTTGCCTCGCCAAAAATAGTGTTTCAGTCACTCCTGGAACCCCAGCGATCTGCAACACATMATGTATTACTAATTATAAAAAATACAACAAAATTGCTTTTATAGATCACAATAACTTTCACTGCTAAWAAAGGATATTAAATAAAGGGTATTTGAGCACAATGTCATCAATCATAATGCTGGGMGATCTAAAGCAWTATTAMATGATAACAAGTGAAGAACCTAAGGGCAGTTAATCCCCATAAGAATACTTGAAAACAAGAAAACATTTTATAAGCCTCTTAAAACTACAAGGACGTTTGGCCTACACTTCACCCACTAGATCTAAGCAAATGCTCTCGAATGCTAGCCCATTCCAACACTGGAAGAACAAAGCTATTTTAGCAAGGTAAACTATACACCCTGGGAGTTAAGCATAAGGTAAAGAACACCCTCAACTCTTCAGTAAACAAACCCACTTTATAATTAATTCTATGTCTTAATCTCTTCGTGAGACCTTCATATTTGAACTTGCAAATAACTATCACATTGTGGAAAAATCATTTAAATGTTCTGTCACTGAAAAACAGGCATCACCAGCGTGCTTATAGCCATTGAGTATAATACTGAAGGATATTAATCTATGCTGAAATTCGTGAATCAGCTCAAAACATTAAGTGCAAGCATGCAAGATCAATAAATCAGGTGTTCTATGCCACACCCGAATCGATACAGAATTTATGCATCAATACCTAAGCAGTAAATCCTCAAAATAAACCAAAAAGGCGAAGCCATTAGAAGTTGCAAGTAAAGGATTGAATTATTAACTTAAATTTTTAAAACTTTTTTTTTTTTTTTTGGTAAGGATTTTCAAAACAATTACAAACACAAAATCATCAATTTTGGGGAAATTTCCAGCAATTACCATCAATCGAACTCAGTTTAGCTAAAATTTGTGCTCGTGTCTAAATTTAAGGCAATAATAAAAGTTTTAGCAATAAACAAAAATCTAAAGAAAAAATCAGCAAACCCAGAAACCCTCATCAAAAACCCAAACAAATAACAAATAAACTTAAATAATACAGCAATTCAATAACCCTAATTTAAAAGTAATCAGATAACTTTAAAACACAGACAAACTAATCACCACAATTGAAAAGACAAATCGCAGAGCAAACAAAACCCCAATCAAAATCCCAAGTAAAAAAAAAAAAATGAAGACGAAGAAAACATGATAAAACCTAAAAGAAAATACCTTTCGTTGAGATTGTAACGATGCCATTCAGATTTGTAATGGTTTCTCTGCTAAAATCATCATTGAATTCTTTGTTGCACGCATTGCAGGTGAGTCCAGCATATAAATCAAACTTTAATTAAACAAAATACAGTTAAATGAAGAAGTTCTCGAATGGTGGCTGCTAATTTTTGTGTGTTATTAGAAGAAAGAGTGAAATATTGGGGGAAAATATAAAATAAGGGGTTTAGATTTTGAAAAAGGGGCTTTGTGTATTTTTGGACGGCTCGAAGTCGGTTTATTGCATGTGTTTAAGAGTATGAACCTGTGTCCTTATGTCATTGACTCGTTGTGTTGCTTCATGCCAAATGATTATCGGAGCTTGAGGAATCTTGATTGATGGGTGAACTAGACTCGAGAAGCTTGTTAAGGTGGGCACGAGTGATGACAAAATGCTTCAAGATTTTGTGAATTGTGATGATATGTAGAGTCATGATATGTAGATCACTTGTCAGTTCCATATAAAGGTGGGCATGGCCGTGTCGGGAGGGCCCACGTGTCAAGCTGCAGGCCTTGTGCCTACAGAGTCGTGCTTGTGCGGGCCAAGAGTAACGTCGTGTCGCGTGCCGGACTCGTGTCCAAGTTTCTAATAAAAAAACCCATGATCAGCCGCCTAGCCCATGTGTCGTAGCCCACGTGCCCTTACTTGTAATTCTTTATATTTTATACATTTTTTTCTAAAAAAGACGTGCTACGTTTCGTTCGCGCCGGCGCCGGCCCGACCCATGCCTAATTCTAGTTCATATATTGAGGAAAATGAGAGAGAAATTTAGGAGGGAAAAAATGACATATGTGGAGAATTGCTTTAGTTATACTACTATATAAATATAAATACTTCGTAGATAAATTTATTGCAATAAATTGATGGTTGAGTATCTAAGACTTCTTCCCAAATAAACTTGATGTTGCTTTCTAAGGCAATTTTGTGAAAATATTTTTATGATCTCAATTGCAATTTCAATTTCCCTAATTTCTCCTTTGTCTATTAACCCAAATCTTTTTTCTTTTTAAAAACCTTTGCAATAATTATAGAATTTAATGAGATGACTTGAGTTAAATAATAACTTATCCGGGCTAAAATTGATAAATGTTATCACAAATGTGCACCCAAAAATAAATAATAAAATGTTATCATAGTTTAAACCGAACTTGAGCACAACCAATCTTTTAAAAATTCTTGTGTTGGGTTTGGCTCATTTGATTTTTTTTCCATTCAAGCTTGACTACTCGAACTAGCTCAATTGCTCGTCTGTATTCGAGGCCGAGCTTAATTAATTTTTTTATTAAGTAAATGGGGGTACAAAAGACTAGGATAATCTTATCTCAAGAGTGTAACCTAGTCGATCAAATGACTACAAAAGAGAAAATTTAGCATTAAGGAAAGGATCAATGTCTCGGGCCTTGTTCTCGTCAATTGAATTTTGTTGGACTGAATTTATTTCTTCTGAACTGAACTTATTGGTACTGAATTAAACTTATTTTTACGTTACTGAACTAAACTTATTTTTATTGAACCGAACTTATTTTTACTGACACCTTAACAAATTTCTTAAGGATTGCTCTTTTTTTTTTTACTGAATTGAACTTAAAACTACTGAACTGAATTTATTTTTTTCTGAACTGAACTTATTTTTTACTGAAATTTATCTAAATAAGTTGACGAGAACAGGACCATGATGGATTAGGACATAATGACTGATAAAGACCAAATAATCCGCACAACATTTAGTTTTGCGATAGATATGTCTGAAATTGATGAAATGGACAAAAGAATGGATCAAAGTAACAATGTCATCCACAGGCATCTGAATTGACCAGGGACTACAAAAAAAAAAAACTATGCAAAAATATTAATAACGGTTAGATTGTTACCTTTAATAAAAATACGAGTAAAACCTTTAACTAAAATTAAACGAAGACCATGGCGAAGGGCAAGCAAATTAGCTACCAAAGAAGTTGTACCAAAAGAAAATGATCGAGGGGCAAGGACACAACCACTGTGATCACAAAGGAGGACTTGTTGCCGAACATAACCATCAAAATTCAATTTAACAATACCAATCGAGGGAGGAGACCAGGAGACGAGAATGGAGCAAGACAACATATTATATATCAAACAAAACTAAAATAAAATAAAATTTAAAGCTATCTCAAAGTTATTAAAGTTTAATACCAAAATTATTGTTCAATATTTATGCTTCCTATAACCACTATCGAAACCATTTTTCTAGCTATTGAATTTGGTTAAAATTTGAAACTTATGAATGAACTCTTAAGATGTATGNTCTTTTTAAATTTCTATTAATAGAGTTTGGTTTTCAAATTTTGTTATAGTTTTATATAATTTAATAAATATATAAAATTTTAGTCAAAAACACATTTATTAACATTCATTAAATGATTTTACATTTTTTTAATGTAATAATTAATAAGGTGTGTTTGGGAGGGAAAATGTGGGAGGTGGGGATTGCTTTAATAAGAGTTATTAGATTCGGATTCGAATCGGGTTGCACAACTAGTTTATGGTTGGTGAGTTTCCCAACACGAGTTTCTGCATACGGCGATGTTCGAACTCGAGACTTTTCTTAAGCGACATCAAGTTGCTTACTACTTGAATCAACTCTTGTTGGTTCAAAACTGTCTTTATTCAATTCAACAACAAAAATCTAAATATTTAAAAACTAGAATAAAGTTGTCCAATTGAAAATCGGATTTCACATATCCGTAGACAATTGTGCTCGGTTTGATGATTATGGTATGTTACTCGTGCCATCAAGATGCACCTTACGATATGTCATTGTTAATCGTGTTCAGTTTGAGAGTAATCTTATGTGATGGGTGAACTRAACTCGTATGAAGCTTGTTTGGGTGGTGCACGAGTGATGACAAAATGCGTTCAAGACTTTGTGAATTGTGATGATATGTAGAGTCACTAGTCAGTTCCATATAAAGGTGCGCATGGGCCGTGTCGGGAGGGCCCACGTGTCAAGCCTGCAGGCCTTGTGCCTACACGAGTCGTGCTTGTGCGAGCCAAGAGTAATGTCGTGTCGTGCCGGGCTCGTGTCAAGTTTCTAAAAAAACACCCATGATCATCCTAGCCTAGCCCATGTGTCGTGTCATGTCAGCCCACGTGCTTTACTTGTAATTCTTTATATTTTATACATTTCTTTCTAAAAAAAGCGTGCTACGTTGTCGTGTCGCGCCGGCCCGGCCCGACCCATGCCTAATTCTAGTTTCATATATTGAGGAAAATGAGAGAGAAATTTAGGAGGGAAAAATGACATAGTGGAAATTGCTTTAGTTATACTACTATATAAATATAAATACTTCGTAGATAAATTTATTGCAATAAATTGATGGTTGAGATCTAGAAACTTCTTCCCAAATAAACTTGATGGTTGCTTTCTAAGACAATTTTGTGAAAATATTTTATTATCTCAATTGCAATTTCAATTTCCCCTAATTTWTCTCCTTTGTCTATTACCCAATCTTTTTTCTTTTTAAAAACCTTTGCAATAATTATAGAATTTAATGAGATGACTTGAGTTAAATAATAACTTATCCGGGCTAAAATTGATAAATGTTATCACAAATGTGCACCCAAAAATAAATAAATAAATGTTATCATAGTTTAAACCGAACTTGAGCACAACCAATCTTTTAAAAATTCTTGTTTGGGTTTGGCTCATTTGATTTTTTTTTCTATTCAAGCTTGACTACTCGAACTAGCTCAATTGCTCGTCTGTATTCGAGGCCGAGCTTAATTAATTTTTTTATTAAGTAAAGTAACTCGGGGTACAAAAGACTAGGATAATCTTCTCTCAAGAGTGTAACCAGTCGATCAAATGACTACAAATCAGAAAATTTAGCATTAAGGAAAGGATCAATGTCTCGGGCCTTGTTCTCGTCAACTGAATTTTGCTGGACTGAATTTATTTCTTCTGAATTGAACTTATTTTTATGGTACTAAACTAAACTTATTTTTATTGAACTGAACTTATTTTTATTAAAACCTTAACAAATTTCTTAAGGATTGCTCTTTTTTTTTTTTACTGAATTGAACTTATTACTACTGAACTGAATTTATTTTTTTTCTGAACTGAACTTATTTTTTTACTGAAATTTATCTAAATAAGTTGACGAGAACAGAGTCATGATGTATTGGGACATAATGACTGATAAAGACCAAATAATCCGCACAACATTTAGTTTCTCGATAGATATGTCAGAAATTGATGAAATGGACAAAAGAATGGATCAGAGTAGCAACGTCATCCACAGGCATCTGAATTGACCAGGGACTATAAAAAAAAAACTATGCAAAAATATTAATAATGGTTAGATTGTTACCTTTAATAAAAATACGAGTAAAACCTTTAACTAAAATTAAACGAAGACCATGACGAAGGGTAAACAAATTAGCTACCAAAGAAGTTGTACCAAAAGAAAATGAACGAGGGGCAATGTAATCCCCTGTAATTTTCAAATATTTATAAATATATTTTCCTAGAAATATATTACGATGTATTTCATAAAAACGATCAAATATTTTATGGATATATTTTATTATAAATATATTATGATTTATCTCGTGAAAANTTGAGATTGTAACGATGCCATTCAGATTTGTAATGGTTTTTCTGCTCTAAATCATCATTGAATTCTTTGTTGCACGCATTGCAGGTGAGTCCAGGCATTATAAATCAAACTTTAATTAACAAAATACAGTAAATAAACAATCTTGCAGTATTATTAGGGTATCTTAAATTGAAGAAGTTCTTCGAATGGTGGCTGCTAATTTTTGTGAGTTATTATTAGAGAAAGATGGAAATATTTGGGGGAAAATATCAAAATAAGGGGTTTAGATTTTAGAAAAAGGGGGCTTTGTGTATTTTTGACGGCTCGAAGTCGGTTTAGTGCATGTGTGTTAAGGCTGATGACCTGTGTCCTTAATCCTTATGTCATTGACTCGTTGTGTTGCTCATCCAAATGATTTAGTTTGCGTACCCGATTCATCGAAGCTTAGCCTTGATTATATCTAGATTTGAATCGGGTTGCACAACTAGATTATGGTGGATGAGTCTCCCAACATGAATTTCTGCATACGGCGAGGCTCGAACTCGAGACCTTACTTAAGCGACATCAAGTTGCTTACCACTTGAATCAATTCTTGTTGGTTCAAAATTGTCTCTATTCAATTCAACAACAAAAATCTAAATATTTAAAAACTAGAATAAAGTTGTCCAATTAAAAATCGGATTTCACATATCCGTAGACAATTGTGCTCGGTTTGATGATTATAGTATGTTACTCGTGCCATCAAGATGCACCTTACGGTAGAAAAAAACTCATTTGCTAAGATATGTCATTGTTAACCGTGTTCAGTTTGAGAGTAGTTTTATATGATGGGTGAACTGAACTCGTATGAAGCTTGTTTGGGTGGTGCACGAGTGATGACAAAATGCACCCAGGATTTTGTGAATTGTGATGATATGTAGAGTCACCTGTCAATTCCATATAAAGGTGGGCATGGACCGTGCTGGGAGGGCCCACGTGTCAGGCCTGCAGGCCTTGTGCCTCCGCGGGTCATGCTTGTGCGGACCAAAAGTAACGTCGTGTCGTGCTGGGCTCGTGTCAAGTTTCTAAAAAAACACCCATGATCAGCCCAGCCTAGCCCATGTGCCGTGCCGTGCTGGGTCGTAGTGTCAGCCCACGTGCCTTGCTTGTAATTCTTTATATTTTATACATTTCTTTCTAAAAAAAGCGTGCTATGTGTGTTGTGTCGTGCCGACCCGGCTCGGCCCATGCCTAACTTTAGTTTCATATATTGAGGAAAATGAGAGAGAAATTTAGGAGGAAAAAATGACATAGTGAAAATTGCTTTAGTTATACTACTGTATAAATATAAATACTTCGTAGATAAATTTATTGCAATAAATTGATGGTTGAGATCTAGAAACTTCTTCCCAAATAGACTTGATGGTTGCTTTCTAAGGCAATTTTGTGAAAATATTTTATTATCTCAATTGCAACTTCAATTTCCCCTAATTTATCTCCTTTGTCTATTACCCAATCTTTTTTCTTTTTAAAAACCTTTGCAATAATTATAGAAGTTAATGAGATGACTTGAGTTAAATAATAACTTATCCGGGCTAAAATTGATAAATGTTATCACAAATGTGCACCCAAAAATAAATAAATAAATGTTATCATAGTTTAAACCGAACTTGAGCACAACCAATCTTTTAAAAATTCTTGTTTGGGTTTGGCTCATTTGTTTTTTTTCTATTCAAGCTTGACTACTCGAACTAGCTCAATTGCTCGCCTGTATTCGAGCTCGAGTTTAATTTTTATCAAGTAAAGTAAATGGGGGTACAAAAGACTAGGATAATCTTCTCTCAAGAGTGTAACCTAGTTGATCAAATGACTATAATAGAGAAAATTTAGCATTAAGGAAATTAAAGGATCACTGTCTCGGGCCTTGTTCTCGTCAACTGAATTTTGCTGAACTGATTTATTTCTTCTGAACTGAACTTATTGGTACTAAATTAAACTTTTTTTTACGGAACTGAACTAAACTTATTTTTATTGAACCGAACTTATTTTTACTGAAACCTTAACAAATTTCTTAAGGATTGCTTTTTATTTTTTTTACTGAATTGAACTTATTACTACTGAACTGAATTTATTTTTTCTGAACTGAACTTATTTTTTACTAAAACTTATCTAAATAAGTTGACGAGAACAGGACCATGATGGATTGGGACATAATGATCGATAAAAGCCAAATAATCCGCACAACATTTAGTTTCGCGATAGATATGTCTGAAATTGATGAAATGGACAAAAGAATGGATCAGAGTAGCAACGTCATCCACATGAATCTGAATTGACCAGGGACTACAAAAAAAAACTATGCAAAATATTAATAACAGTTAGATTGTTACCTTTAATTAATAAAAATACGAGTAAAACTTTTAACTAAAATTAAACAAAGACCATGGTGAAGGGCAAGCAAATTAGCTACCAAAGAAGTTGTACCAAAAGAAAATGAACGAGGGGCAAGGACACAACCACTGTGATCACAAAGGAGGACTTGTTGCCGAACATAACCATCAAAATTCAATTTAACAATACCTATCGAGGGAGGAGACCAAGAGACGAGAATGGAGCAAGACAACATATTATATAATATATATATCAAACAAAATTAAAATAAAATAAAATTTAAAGCTATCTCAAAGTTATTAAAGTTTAATACCAAAATTATTGTTCAATATTTATGCTTCCTATAACCACTATCGAAACCATATTTCTAGCTATTGAATTTGGTTAAAATTTGAAACTTATGAATGAACTCTTAAGATGTATGTGAATGAATTGTTCACGAGTCTAAATGAGTCAAAGATTGAGTTTAATTTGAAAATTTTGTTAAGATTAATWACTTCATAAACAACCATAAACAACTTTTTAATCGAGTTTGTTCGTGAGCAAATGAAAATTAAGAGTATATCTGATCATTGACGACTCAACCAATAATCTTTAAGAAAAAAATGGATTTTTAAATTTTGAACATTATTAGATTGGGCCATCAAACATTCAAACAATTCACATTATTATCTTTATTTTATTTTTATTTTTATTTTTTCCCCAAAAAAATTCAAATAAATATTTGTGCCCCTCAAATTAAAAAAACCGTTGTCTTTTGACAGTTGTGGTTAACAAACAGTTGTTGTTTATGTTCCTTCTTCTTCTCTAATCTAAAAACAAACACAAATACGTTTTCTTCCTCCTCCAAAATGGCGACTACATCTTCGCGGCGAAACTCCTGGAGTTGGCGGAAAAATTACCAAGAACAGCAATCGAAGTTTTAATCGAACACTCCTTATTCACGTCCTTTTACCTTCCCCTACTCCTTCTCCTTCTTCTCCTCAATCTGATGATCCGAAAACCCTAATTGGCTTTTCTGTTTGATTATCCTGCCAAAGTAAAATCGCTAATGGAGTCGCCGGAAGATTTATCTTTCTTCGGGAATGATTATTCGTCGTCGTCTTCGTCTTCCGGTGATGATTCGTCTGTAATTTTTGAAAACTTGAGTTTCGTTGTTTTTTGGATTTGTGATTGGTTTAGGTTTAAAATGCAGGAATAATGTACTATTTAATGTTTGAATGTGTGGAATTTTTGAAAAGTTGCATTTTTGTATGATTGGTTACATGGGTTGATGGGTGTGTTTTTATGGAGATGTTGAAATGGTATGTATGAACATTGTTGAATAAGTATCATTTAGTGTTAAATGAGGAAACTTTGTTTTAAGTGTACTCATTATTCTGGTACATAAAGTTTGTTAACAGGAATTTGTTTGATTTTTTAATGTGCTTTTGGAATTTTTCATTTTGTGTGGAAATTGGCAATGAGTGTCTGTGTGTTTAATTGTGTTCGTACAAGTGTATATTTTATCGATTGATTCAATCTTGTCAATTGTAGAGTTCGAATTGTTAGCATGATGTTATTATATGAAATAGAAATTTATGGTATGTTCAGAAAGTTTGAAGTCAGTCCGACGGGGAATGCGTTTCAATTAATTGATGGGTAAAAGAAAAGAGAATAAAAGACAAGTCATTGTTTGATTTTCGCTTTGCAGTAGCCAGTATAAGCTTGTAAATTATTGGTTAGCTATTGGAATCTTGCAAATCATAACTCGTTTGGGAATTAGGTAAGAAGAGGGTTTGAAGTGCTAGTTGGGAACCTTTTTTTTTCTTCTATTGGAAGAGAATTTCATATCTATGTAGTGTGACCGAAGAGTCAAAAGTATATGCCTCCCTTTGGTCTTGTGCATTAGTAGGTTGTGCAGTTATGATTCAAGCTTTGATAAAGAGTTTGGTGTGTGCAAGGTGTCATATGGTTACCTTTTGAAAGCAAGCGACCATGGAGTTGTACTAAGCTATACACTTCATTATCTGGTTATTTGTTTTCTATTTGATGAGAACTTGAAATAAATGATTCGATTTGGAAACTTATTTCTGATATAAATGAGCTTTTTTTTTTTACTTTTGATTCATTTTTTTAAAATTAGATTTAGACATTTAGTGTTGACTATTGGGGGTCTTAGGCTGCTGAGGCTTTAGGATATGTTGTACAAGTGTGTGAGTGAGACAATGCCTGAGGGGCCCTGAGCTGCTATTTGTCACTGATTCACACTACTCAGGGCCATGGAGCACATTTTATGCGTTGGCTGAGGCATGGTACTGAGTCTACTGACCACTTTAGGGSTTTGTGTAAAGTAAATTTAATAGTGTCTATTAGAGTGCAGATAGATTGGACTATAGAGACATCTATATTCATTAGTTTGAATTTTAAAGAAGCAATTGAATTGCTTGGAAGGAGAGAAGTTTATGTTTTGTATGATTTGAAATTTGTAAATTTCATGGCAAGTGGAATATATGTTAGGAAGATAACTATTTTTAACTTAGAAAAATAGTTTTAGATTTTTCTCGACCTTTTGAAGGGTATTAGGGTTATTTATGTTGTTAAGTTGGAAGAAGGCAAGTATGTTATGGGAAGCACTCCAGGTAGTTTAAGGGAGAGCAGTATGAAGTTCTGAAATTTGTCAGGAGTAGCTTGATATTCTGTTGACTCGAGGTTYGTTTGCTTTCAGAAAATGWCGACGACGGCGATGAAGAGATTGGGAATGACGTGTCAGTTCAAGCTGATGATCGATTAGACAAGGTAAGATTCTTCTTCCCATCCTGTTAATTTTGTACGTCAGAAGCTATTGTAATTTTGATGTACTTGTAATTTTTTCATTTTGTTCGGATTAGTTGTGTAATTCTTACCTTATAGTTTTTAGTCATTAGATGTTTGTTTTTGGTATAACAGAGATGGTGTTGTATCAATATCTGATTAACTAAGATCCAATAATTTTATATGTTATGTTTGATTGCAATTTCTTCTACTTAGAACAGCTTTGGAAGTAAATAATGTTCTTTAATTGTGAAATTGTGAATTATTTGATATGGTTTATGACTTATGTTTATTTGATTGCATTCATTTGTTTAGAATGACTTTGGATGCAGATAATGGTCTGTAACTAGAATTATGTGAAAGTGTGAATAATAGATTTGTGTTTGATGATTTTTAATGAACATGAATGACAGTTGAGTTTTGTAAGATTATATATCTGTCATTAGTCATTAGAAAAATGAAGTGAACACCTCTATGTTTTTGGGCTTCATGTGTAATTTTGTGTAAATACTTTTGTAAATGAGTTTATAATTTTCACGCACAATGGATAACAAGTTCTCATATGATTGAGGTGTGGGTTAGGCTTAAATTTGAGTTCAATTTATGTTGATCTATGATTTATGAATTTCTTTGGCTTACTCAGTGCTCTGGTTTGCATACAAGACTTGACTTTAGGCATTTTAATATCCTTAATCCTGCTCTTGTTACCCTCTTGTCGAGTAAATCCAATTAAATTGGTATTTAAATGTATTGCCAACATGAAAGCTGACTTTTTTTTTTTTAATTTTTAATATGGATTTGAAGGTGATGTCATCATCCACAAGAGTGACATAAGCGTGCAATAGAACAGTTGGTGATCCAGGAGACTATTCAAGGTGCTAATCTTTGTATAATTCCTTTTTTTCTTTAATATATATAGATTAAAAATATGTGCATTACAAATTCTGAACCTCTTGGGCCAAACTTGATTGCAAGCTTAGAAAATTTATCTCAATTTACACGAGCAAGTATTTCTGTATAAGGATATTTATGGATAAAATGCATACTTTGAGTTTTGGTGCTGACCACTGGGCAACATTTTTCCAATTGTTGCTGGCATTCCAAAAACAATATTGTTGTTTTAGTTAATTTCTCAAAAATTCATCATGTGATATTGATATACCCATATCTTATAACTATTGTTAATCTGGATTTGTGTGTTCATATTAATTTTTCTTTTTTTAATCAGGAAGAAGCAAATGAACTGATAAAGCTTGTCAAATCTCGTATCTTGGATGCCAATGGTAACGCTTTGCAAGATTTCTGATCCCGATAGATCCACTCCATTTTCATTTAACCGCTTGATAATATTTTCTTGAATCCTTTTTTTTCTGGGAAGGTGAAACAACGCCAAATGTCAAAAAACAGCAATTATGGAAGCAGAAAATGGTTACAGGAGAAAGATCAGGCTCAAAGAAAGTTTTCGATAACGGGCTTGATTTTCTAATGTGGCTCACCATCCATGTTGGTACCTTTTTCTTGTTGATATAGATGATATTTTCCATGGTATCATTGGCTGGTACCTTTTACATGGTTACCTAGACTTTTAGCTTTAATCTAATTATTATTTCAACTCCAATGAATTGGGTGCTTCATGTGTGTTTTTCATAAGCATGCTCGTGCCGTATGTGCTGTTGACTCTTCTTTCTTCTGTGAACTGACTAAAGTGTGAATGTAGGTGGTTGTGTTATTGCATTTCTATTTTAAGGGTATTGGTTCTGGTAAGTGCTTTATGCACTTATTCATGCAGAGGAGTGTTGTTGAAATAGTTTCCAATATTAAATTGTTTTACTTCAAAATAAGCACACAACTTGGTGGTGTGTGACTTTGCTAGTCTTCTATTATGTCCTTCCTTGGCGTGAGGATTGAATTTCCTTTTCTTCTTTAATACTGTAGATTTCCAGAATGAAAAGGGCTCTCCAGTAGATATGGCAAGATCGTATATGCAGAATCGTTCTGCCTGGGGATCTCGTCTTCGAAGCTAGCTGAGGTTGGATCTTCATCACCATTGGGCATGCTACATTCAAGGACGAAACACCAAAATCTACTCTGCGCAGTTCGAGGTATATATTTAGTTGACAAACAGTATTGCTGCGAGCTTACTGTTTCTCTTGTTTATATGTATTCCCAACAATTCTAGGGAACTTGCTTATGATTTTTTTTATATATGAATGTTACTTGTGGCAAACTCAAGCTGATATGGTTTTTGCATGAATTTGTATTTTTTTTTTCTTAAAAAAATTTATGGCAACCGTGATTCTTTGAAATACATTAAGAGTTGTACTTAGTTGAATTTATAATCTGTGTAGCTATAGATTTTGTGCATGCCTTTCCTACTCTTTTGTGTTGGCTTGGAGCTAATATAGCTTTGTAATGTGTGATGGGGCTCTGGAATGATATTTTGAGCTTGTACTTGGCATATGTTATATTAGATATTTTTTGGCATCCCTGGTGACTTGTTTTGTTTTACTCCATGGACTGATAAAGGAGGAGGGTTATGGTAGCCCAGACAGCTATTGTAAAACTTGTCTACATCATGGCATGTACCAAAATGATATTTCCTTGGAGGTGTTCCGTTGTCAGCACTCGCAAACTTCCTAGACTAGGACAGCTAGTGATATGTATGCAAGAATTCTAGCCTATTCCACTTTTGGGATTAAGGTTCCGATTTATTGTGTGATTTATTTGGTCTGCAATAGGGTTTGAATTTCTGTGGTTTGTGGACTATCACGTTGATGCAGTTTTATTTGATGGAGCCTTATTTAATTTTTCAATTTTATTTTGTTTCTTTGCTGTGGATCATTTTGTTTTATAATATTATTGCAGAGTCCAAGTTGAGCATCTTGCATTATGTTTTGAACTTAGAAGTTTTGGTTGTAACAACATGGCTCATATTTGTACTGATAATTAAGCTAATAACAATATAGTTTTGTCCCTTCGGTGTT
This sequence comes from Bassia scoparia, assembly GCA_008642245.1. NCBI lineage: Eukaryota > Viridiplantae > Streptophyta > Magnoliopsida > Caryophyllales > Amaranthaceae > Bassia > Bassia scoparia. Next base: position 8,350 of record SNQN01002782.1, on the reverse strand, counting down.
TTGTGGCCAATCATGTGCTTGCAGCTGAAAAAGGGGTCTTTTACATCTGGTTCATGGAATTTATTGGAGGAATTCGAAGGGTGCGTACGAAAGCTTCAGAGAACTATTGGCTCTGCACCATTGACAAAAACACCTATCTACGATTTACTGAGAGTAACCAGCCTGAAGATCCCGTGCTGAAAAAAGGAAATGCAGAGGAGCAGGTCAGTTTTTAACCTGCACTTGTAGTTGCTGGTATTTGAATGATCACTTATGCATTGGATTAGCTGCTAGGGTTTGTGATGAAAGTTAAATACTTGCTTACCTGGGTTACAAAGTTACTTAAAATATAATCTATTCTGACTCCTCCAACCTCACAGATTCCACACATGATAGCCAGATAATGTTTTTATAGATGCTGCTGTGAGTACCCCATCTAGAGCCAGTCAGGTATATTTTTGTTTTTGGTGATATGAGATTTTTTGTATGTGTTTTTTTTTTTTTTTTTTTTTTTTTGTCTTTTGTTGTGGGGAAAGGCTGACTGTTGATTATTTGAATCTTGTGAAAGGATTTGGACCATTATTTTCTTGCGACAATGTCTGCTTTTGATGGGTATATATGAAATTGTTTCTCAACCTTGTTTTGATTAATATTGTAGCCTTTTGAAATAAAGAAAATTTTATCCGGGAGGAACGATAGTCTTGACTCTTGAAATTTGAAAAATATGAAACTAGTCATATTTCATTGCAAACAGTTTGATTGTGTTTGAGAGCCTGAGTGTTGGTTTTAGAACACACTACACTCTCCCAGGCTTTTTAGTATTAAGAGATAAATTTTAATTTTAAAACTCTGCACCTCATGTCTCAGTGTCTCACAAGTCACAATACATCTGGGCATCTGGAAAAGCTGTGAATGTGTTTTACTGAGTAGTACTAGTACAAGCAGATTACTATAGCAATATGTGTCACTATTCTCTTTAGAATCACATAAAATATCTGTAATTTTCAAAATTGTATCAGAATACATAAGATACTCTAATATCAATGAAGAATTTGTTTTCTTTGAAAAGGAGCTGATTGTCACGGAGAAATGCAAACTTGTTTTTTCCCAATAGTCACGGATTTCACACAATGTGGTACCATCTTATTGGAATCTAATTTGTTTTTTGGACATCATAGATGGGGAAAGTAGTCTTTGTTTATGATAAAGGCAGTTCTTTGATTTTTAGAGTGTAAGCTATATGTGTTCTTGATGGCTTGTCTTTAGAAATTTTTATAGTGCTAGTCATTTCTAATTTATTTTGTTTATTTACTTTCACAAATTTTTTTAAAGGACGGTGATGCTGTCAATCTATGGAGCACCAAGTGTCTCATGAAGCTGCTGGTAAAACATTTTTTCTTCGCTAGTCAGTAGAATGCAAACTCTTTTAGAATGTTGAATTTTAAGTAAGTCTTTTACTTCTCTGTTTTTAAGTTGTTAGAGCTTTTTGGTCAAAATGTCACTACTAAAATAAAATAAAATTGAGGAAGTACATCATTGGAGCACACGTTTTCTTTCACTTGTTTGTKGTTTGATTGTTTGTTATGAAGTAAAAGAGTGGTCCAACCATTCACTTAGTATTGATTTTTGTGTAAAATATGTTAGGAGTAATACTTTGATCTAAATAGTGATGCTGAAATTCAATTTAGAATCAAAGAACTAGTATTTAAACGAGAAATATTAGTAGTTCCTACCTCAAGGCTAGCCTTAATGTTGATAAGAAGGATTCATTCATTTAAGAAATCTCCTATGACTATTCTAAGCTTAATTTGTGACAATTGAAAATAAACAATGATACCGTGTTGACCCCGAGAATTGATATTATAACTCATGCTTTTTATTTGACCAGTCTTAAGTTCTGAATTTTCTGAGGCATTAGTTGATTTTTTTGTGTGTTTTTTTTAAGTTATTATTTTTAAGGAATATTTGCCAATTTTAAGGAATATTTGCCAAAAGAAAACCTTATAAAAGTGTTATTTTGTGAGAAAAAACCTTTGATCACTATTTTTTGTGCAATGAAACCCCAAGTAGTTTTTCCGGCGTTGACCAAGCTTTTTCGGACAGTAACTGGCTTATTCCGTCTTCTATTGTGCATAAAACACTGCTTACAATTTTTTTTAATGATATTTTTGGTGACATTTCTATTTTTCATGATGAAAATACTGATTTTAATTGTTGGTAGTTATTTTGTTTGTTGACGAAATGTCTGTTTGGTTTAAGTTTTTGATAGAATTTTTGTTTTTGTGTTTTTGTGTTTTTTTTTGTGCTGTTCCTTTCTTATCCCAATTTGTGAGGGGTAATTGTTGGTTGGTGCAACCTTTTACTTGTTTTGGAAGATCATAGGAAGGTGGCAATTTTGTAAGCATATTGWTGGTTGGTACTGCTGGAGTTAGTGTTGATTAATTAAGGAATTTCTTGCCTTTGCATGAAACTAGAGTATCTTTCATGTGTAGCTCACATTTCAGTCCAGTAAACATATTGATGTGATACTTGTTTAAGTGTTTAGTCAAGTTTAATTTCTGATTGGGTTAATTTTGGACTTTTTAGTCTTTGTCAGTTATGGTTGATTATTAGTTTATAACTTATAAGTGAGTTTATTCAGGTTGTATTTTAGACTGTAATAGGTTTCTGATTATAATTGCCATGTGTAGTTGGTGTGATTCATTGTGTAATAGACCGGAATTCGTTGTCTGGTGTACTAAGTTGATTAGAAATTTAGAATGATGCCAGTAAAAGCTTGCMATTTGATTGAAAMTYRATGAAAAGTACAAACGGATAGCTTGACTTCTCTTTTCTCTCTGACTATTARCCCAAAGTGGTGGCACGTGTATTGGATCTATGACACGTCGCAATTATTTTTCCTCCATTGTAGTTAGAAGAAATGTTGATCAACAAACATATTAAATCTAGGATTTACAAGTCGTTATAATATAAAATTGATGGTGTGGTAATTGTTATCCTGATATGCAGAAAGACCTTTATAATTCACGTTCTTTCACCAAAATATTGGTTTCAAGTTTGCAATCTAAGATCATTGGCATAGATGTCACGATTACGTTCAATATTGTTTCTTGGTATCATGCAGACATAATCTTCAACTCATTATTTGGATGACTGGTTGTACTTTCTTTGAAATGCTTTGACCAAACTGTTTAAAACTTGAATTCATTATACTGCTAAATGCCATTTGGACTTTTTTACCCCTAAATTTCCTATATTACACTTGAAAGTTGTGACTCCATTTTTCCCTTTAAAAACCCAATACTTAACCAAATTTTCTTATTTTAAAAGTGGGTTAACCCCTTCTCTATTCAGTAGTTAAAAAAAGGAAATTGTCATAACTATCTTTAGCTTATCCTTTTTTTTTGCAAAAAACTACCTTATTACGTCTATTGTCCAAAACTACCTTAAGTAGCCTTTTTTTGTTGAAACCACTATCAAAAATATTTTCTCTGACGTTGACCTGTCAATTTCCGACTTATATCACATGCAGCGGGGACGTTGTGCTTATTTTGTTTTTTCCGATTTTCAACCCCTTTTAATTTAGTTTTGGATGTTCATATCTCATAACTTCAATGCAACAACAGGTCACTTCTTGTTTTTATTTTTGTCCTTCTTTTCCCTCTTGCATCCTTGTTTCAAACTTTACTCCCCCATTACTCTTCCAGCCGATCTTCTCACTCTTCAAACCTTTGGATTTCAAACTTACTCCTGCAGCCCTCCATTACTCTCTCAGCATTTCTCTCACTCCATGACCACCATCATCACTCTCTTCTCCATTTTCGACAATGAAATATAGTTTGTGTCGAAAAATCTACTTGAATTATTGCTTTGGTTCTAATTCTGCTCAAGAATATTCAATTTTGGCTCGAAAAATTCTGCTCACAATTGTTCTTTTCGAAAGAAGTCTGGTGTTGTAATTCAACATTTGAAGTCTTGGTTTGAGAAAAATTTGGGTACTTGAGTTTTGGTTCATTTGAGTTCAAAAAGCGCATTGAGTTTTAGAGCCTTTAGCTCGAGAATTTCTCGAGTTATGTTTGAATCAATTCCAGTTTTAGTCGAATAAATACAAGAAAGAATAGTGGGTGATAAATGGTAATTGTTTTTTTTTTGTTTTGGAGGAAGTTGGGCATTAATTTTGAATGGGTGAGATTAATTGAAGAGGCTGAAGATATTTATGTAGAAAAAAGAGGACAATTAACTGATGGATGGAAAAGGCAAAAAAATTAAAGAGGAACACGTGACTATAAATCACTGAGAATGGAATTCAATGTTGGAAAAAATTAGTGGTCAACAAGAAAAGGCTACTTAAGTACTTTGGACAAGAAAACGGTAACTGTAGGTAGTTCTTTGCAAAAAGGGGTAATTAGGTGTAGACAAAATTTCCTAAAAAAATAGAATGTAAGAATTCTAATTTATGCATCTTTTTGGGGAGGAATGGAATTAGAGGAGTTTTTCGGCTTTGTCTTCCCTCTTCGCTCTTGTCTTTTTCTTATTTTTATTTTAGATAGTTGCTCCTCTGATTACTTTCGACTTGAGAAGCCAGTATTATCTGCTCTAGCAACTTTTTTTACGTTTTGTTATCCTAGTGGCTATGCAAATACATGATGAATTGAAGCAATTGAAAGAGCTTACTACGTGGAAGATATGTTTGGTGTTCTGCATTTGAGGGGGTGAGTTGTTGCTGTCTTGTAAATATGCAATTTTAACATTTGCGCACATATATCTGGGCATTCAAATGAAAAACGATGCAATACTAACCCCTTCCCTTATTTTGTGGAATTAATAACCCTCGTTTACTGTCGAATTACTCTATGGGTAGTATATTTTTTCGCTTTAGTTTTTTATACATTGTTCAATGTTTTGGAGTTCTGTTCAACAGAAGGCTACCATGAGGCAAGCTTTTGAAGAAGAAATCGGAAAATGTTTGAATTTCAAGCCAAGGAGGACGCGACATAACATATGAAGGAGAATTTTAACCTAGGAAGAAGCCTCTATGACATCCAAAACTGATAACGTGATAATGCGGTTCCCAGACAGCTCCACCATAAGGGCAAGAAGAGCTGTCAAAGATGTTCCAGCCAGCCAAAAAGGACGTGCAATCAACCAAGCAAGCACACCCAAAGGAGCGAAGTCTAGAGTTTCCACACGGAGAGCAGGAAGGTAAAGATTGCTGACTTGAACACGTAAACTTCGTCAGCTGTCACTTGACATGTATTTCCTAGTGTAGGAAGTAAGGATTAACAGCTACACATGTAGAACAGTTTATTAGGATTTTAAAATCTGAAGTGTACTTGTAGCAGTTTGTTTTCTAGTCTTCCGATATTCTTAAAGTACAAGGTGATCATACGCGCCTTGTTGGACTGATCACAGTAAATGCTTGAATACGAGTCATGTTGTGTAGCCTGTAGCGTTTCTGGGACGAACTTCGCTGAATGATTCTCCGTATCTTTAATTATTAGTTCAACATGGTATTATACTGAAGCATTAGGCAAATTAATTTTGAAGACGTATTTGGATTTTGAGGATTTGTTCTGTTTCGCCACTCCTCTCCTTTCCCCTTCTCTGACAAGGAGAAAGAGAATCGGAAACTGCAAAAAATCGAAACAGCAAGCAAAATTATCTCAGATTTCCAATCTAACTATCTTTTGGCTAAATATTTAAATTGAAGCTGGAAAACAAGCAAGCAACCGATCCATTGACACACACATTTGTTACTTAGAGCGTGCAAACGATTCGATGACTATAGATCGCTCAAACACTACACAAGTCTGTTTCAACCTAGCACAAGCATCACTCTAGGCAGAGAGCACAACACGACTGACATTTGTATAATATGTCGCGGTCCACTGCATCGATAATCCATTACTATTCAATTTTAAAATGTGTATTTTTAACCGATAAAGCACAAACAAAAATGTAATTTTCAAAATAAATTATTCTATCAATCATATTTAAGAACGAAAAACATAATGCGATTGTAAAATCGTATACATTACTCCTTAGTTAGCGTATAATAAACAATATATACTATTATATACTTTTTAAGGAAAGGAAATATTATCTCCTATATGTGATCAACGCTCGATACAAAAGATTTGCTTGTTAAGATTTGATTTTTCCACTGATATCAATAGAATTAGCCTTCTGTGTATGTGATGGGTTAATCTTAGTTTGGGGTGATGCAAAATATTTATACAGTTCATTCGAAACAATCATTTGATATTGTTTAACTCCAAGGCATTTTCATTCTTTAAAAAAAACAAATACGAGGACAAATTTTTTAAAAAAGTCACAAAACTATATCATAATATTTAAGCGACACCATTTGTAAAATATGAACCTAAACTTCTGTTTATTTTTGATTCTAGTTGTCGAATATTCTCCTGTCGGAGTCCAACAGGTGGATTGGGATCCGCTTACAACTGCCACCACCATTATTCACCAAGCCACCGTCATTGCCCACGCCAAGTCGAAGTCAGCAAATGATCATCTCCCCTAACATGCCTATATAGTATTAAAACCATCAAACAACTGATCAAGTATTCAATCATAAAACAACGAACACATTAGGTGATGGTTTTAATAAAGCATAACCATTCATCTGTTTTTTTAAGTTCTTGACGATCCAAACACGTTGTTTATTGAATAAAATGTTGTGACTGCAGGAAGGGAAAATATATCATCACATATATTTTGTGAAATTCATCACAATGCTAGTTATTAATGAATGTCTTCTGAATGCATAACTTAAAAATTTACCCGTATTATACTTAGCACTTTAAATTTTAATTGAAAAACGTTGAAAAATCAGAGAATATACAGTAAGTAAAAAAGAACGAAAAAGTAGTCGAGGTATACCAGAGCATCTCGGGTTTTCATAATAGAGCGAATTTTTTGAGACTTCACAGCTTGCAATGCCGTTTGAAGAACAAGAGCAGTCGTGAATTGACCGTGGCGTATCGGAACGGAAATGAAATCTTCAACCAATTTGATTAGGTTTAATTCAATTCCCATGTTGCTTAATTTTACTTGACTTCTTTTGCGTAATCTTCCTCCAGTTTCCCCCCTTTAACACACTCTCTTTAGATTTTTAAAAATTGCTTATTACTTTTTGAGTTTGCAATGGTACCTTTTAAATAAAACATTGCTATTGCTATATTATATGGAAGTGTCTTCCTAATTTTCAAAAAATCATTTTTAAAAAAAATGATAATTTTTTTTTTAAAAAATTTGAGAATATATAGTAATTCAAGTAAAATAAGGAGATTGATACTTTGTGTTTAGTGAAAAAGAAAGTTTTATTTATAAATATACGAGTATGTATAACAACTACAAACAACTGACAAAAAATAGCTACAAACAACCTAAAACAAAAAAAAAATTAAGTGGTGAATGGAAATTAATATTTTCTCGTCTGAACAAAATAAATACTTGTTGATTTTTTTCAATGAATACTAAAGTGTTTAAAGAGTTGAATCGGAAAAAAAAAAGACATAAGTTCTAACGAACTGATATTTCTAAGACATCATTCTCGTTTAGTTTAAAATAAGTTTTTAGTATAAATAGTTAGTTCAAGTTAGTTTACATCATAAAAGTTCACTGTCGGTAAGAATAAATCGAATCCTTAAAATTTTGTTAATTTCAGTTGTTAAGAAATAAATGTTGTAAGCGTAGTAGAAATATGTAATCGGTAGAAATAAAGCTTGAATCGATAAATCAGTGACAAAACATAACCGAAGAGGACTTAGGATAAACTAATACTTCGACATGTATCAACTTCACTATTAAAGAGGGCCTTTATCTAATTTGATTCGGTTAAAGTTGAGTGATATTTACTGAGGATTATACCAGGATTCCGATCCGCAACCACAAAAGTTAAAAGTAAATTTGAAAGCTACCAGCCAAACTTCAAGTGAAAAAAATTTTGATGAACCACTGAAAACAAAACTCGAGTGATGTAAATATGTAATCCTCAAAAATTCCAAAATCCAAAATCAAAATCAATCAAATCAAAAATAAAATACAAAACTCTCCAAATTATTCATACCACTAGCCATAATCTTGAGATGGGAATGCTTCCTTGAAGATGTAGCAATTTGAATCTTCTTACGACTTCCTGCAAAATCCGATTGGCGAACTTCGATGCGTTTCGAAGCCATTTGAATCGTCTTCTCTCACAAACCCCATTAATTCGAAAACCCCACCTCAATCGAACCAAACACCTCCGAAAGGCAAGAGAAACGCTCGATCAGTGTTTCATATCGTACATCTATTCATCCCAGAATTGACACTACCACTGTGATATCCAAATAAAGTCTCATCGTCGCGC
>SNQN01002781.1:57420-68985 GCA_008642245.1 Bassia scoparia | reverse complement strand
TCTAATGCTTTGATTAGCATGAAACTTTGCAGGAAGAAAAGCCTATGCCCTCTGCTGCTGGACTGCTGCAAACATCGATACTCAAGTAGAATTGTATTTGAACAAGCAAGAAATGTCCACTTTGGCTTAGCTGATTTCAGAAATTTTACATGTAATTTATTGTGGTTGATTTTGTAAAAGTATGTTTGATTTCGTTGATGTACATATTGTTGATAAAAACTTAATGATAATGTTGATGTTTGCTGTGATAAATACATATTGTTGATGGGGGGAAAAGGAACCAACTTGTATATGTTGGTTTCTTTTCTTTTTTTTTTTATTTCTTGATGGCAGATTACCGACCGAATTTGGTCGGTAAACGGAATATTTTTTAAGAAATAATAACTTTACCGACCGAATTTTGGTCGGTAATGGCCATTTTTAATTAAAAAAATAATATGGAGGGGTTACCGACGGAATAATCGGTCGGTAAACCCCTCCATAGCCCTCCATTTTTTGAAGGGAAGAAGGAGTTTACCGACCGACCATGAAATCGGTCTGTAATACCGATCGACTTTCGGTCGGTGAATGGTTTCTTCCCTCTTTTTTTTGGAGCCATAAAGTGGTCGGTAAATCGGTCGGTGAAAACGATTTTACCGACGAAGGAAAATCCGACCGTCGTCACCGACCGAAAATCGGTCGGTACAGGGTGTTACCGACCAATTTTCGGTCGGTGACGACGGTCGGCCGAAATCGATTTTCTTGTTGTGGTACTAACTGTTACTTTTATAAGTATGAGTAGCATTATTAGTATAATCGCTTGAATTTAATTTTTGCTGAATTTTTGAGTAATCTGTGAACTAGCTCGTATAATTTTTTGTTTGGAAAGGGAATTATAATGTAACTCCAAGAGCACCTTCAAAATCTATGACCGTACTTGATTTCTTATTAAATGATGAGCTCTTAGTTATGATTTGAGTTCTATGTGGTGGTGCGTGTCTGCAGTACAATAACTTTTCTTCTGATGCCATTTCGTTTGATGTCTGTATTCAGACAAATGAATACCTTATGTATAAGCTACAGTTCAAATGTGGTACTACTACTATCTGGTACACATGCATTTTAGCAATTCTTGTGGAAATACGAAATGTTAGATATCAAATTCAAGTGCTAAAGTCCCATTTTGCAACAAGAAATGTTTGGAAGGCTGTTTCTAACTATTATACACTGAATAGTGTTGTCCTATCTTTGCATGTGTATAAGCATATGCTTTGTGGTTCACGCATTCCTGCATTACTGCAAATGAATTTCCCCTACGAACTTCTTAACACTGGAAAATTTTAATTCAATATGGCTATTGTCCATTGATGTTAATCTTTAGTTCATTTAGACAAGCACCCAACATTTGGTTAAAGTTTTATAGTATGATCTTGTATTCTTAACAAATAAGGCATGCATGTTCCTTTTTTCTTCGAAAGTGAGGCAGCTATTATCTTCTAATCCAAGCATAGACATGACTATATAAATCTTACTGTAGACACCTAAAAATGTCTCCCCAAATGAGTAATCCGTGATGAAACGTACCGCGTCTCGCGATTGATTCGACTCAGAAAAGATGCTTTGAACTCACAAAAGTTGGAAATACGTGATGTCATACTCGAAATTATGAGTCAAAGGTCAAATACGAGGCAAAAATATTTTCCGTTCGGTTTTCTTGATATGCATCAAAGGTTTTCAACCAGGTTCGCTGGGTTTCATGCTTTTTTTTCAATTCATGGTTAGTCACATTTTTCTGATCCGAGTATTTTTTCAATTATTTTCTGATTTTTCTATGATTTTTTATGATTTTGCAATGTTTATACGCAGAATACGCAGAAAGAATCATGAATAATAGAAATACGCGGAATGTTCTAGAATTCTAGAATATACTTTCTTGGAAGCGAGGCGTGTAGAAATAATCGTAATTTAGAAAGATTGAGACTAATTGGAAGAATTATTCCGATTTAAAATATTTAGATTTTTGGAAAAATATGTGAGTAAGCCTGCGTATATACGCTCCTAGGTAGTCGTATATACGCGGAAGCTGAGGGAGGTTTTTAGCTGGTGCGTTGTTTTTGCTGTGTGGTTTCGCGTTGTATTGAGTCGATAGTCGCACCAGCGGGTATATTCGTGTTGGAGATTTTCTTTGTGGCTGTGTTGGTCGTTGGCTATATGTTTTGTTGGGCAGCTGTGTGTACGACGGTAGGGTCGGTGCAATGTATACTCTGTGTGTGTGGAGGGCTTCAACTGTTGTGGCGAGTGAGGTTCGGGTAAGTAGAGTGTGGCCGTGTTTGGGATGGTACACGTATGTCTTCTTATGCTGTCGTAAGCTTGTGTGTTGGTTATGGTGCTCTGTGTGTGTCTCTTGGTGGGTGGTAGATCCTGGGTTGTCACATGTTGGTTTTGGTGGCTAGTGTGTGTAGTCTTAGAGGGATGGTGTGATGTGCGATGTTGGGCAGATGATGAAGTGCTTAGGTTGTACTGAGATTAATATATACGTTTTTTGACTTGTAGCTTGTGGTATTTTGCTGTCTGGTTTTTTTGTGATAATGGATCTATTAGTGAGGTGTAAGGTAAATTCTATCCAGTTGTTAAGAGCGTCAGAGTTTGTGTTGTGTTCGTGGTTGTATAGTAGGGGTATTGTATGTTTGTCGTTGTTTCGTGTTTATTTTGTGTTATGTTTTTTATTGTGGATGCGTTGATTTTATGTTGCTAGTTCTTACTACATTCTCTTTTGTGTTTTGTATAGCATCTCAACGAATCGTTTTCTTCGATTAATCGTTTTATTTCGATTTAAATGTGAACAGGTTGGTTGTGTGGAGTGGCTGACAGTTATGGATTGGATGTACTGCGGACATGGGGTATGTGTGTGTATTTGGCTGGGGTTTTATGGTGTGGTGTGAGTTGTAGTTAGTTGGGTATATATATTATCTTATCAACCGTTTGGTTGTTTATGGTGTTGCAGTGGTTGGGTTGTTGTGGGAGGGATTTGTAATGTGCTTCGCTGCGGTGGGTTAGGAATTTTGAGTATATTGATGGTGTTTTGTGTTTTTGGTGTAATGTAGTTATGTGTGAGAGTTGAGGTGATAGGATGGAGCTGATTTGGTTGGAATTCTAGGCTAGTGGGGCGTTTTAATATTGACTATTATCAACTTGATGCTTATAGTGGTAGATAGTCGTTGTTTGTAGGGTTTCGATGTCGTGATAGTGACTATTGTTGTTTTGGTGCCTTTTGTGCGTTTTAGAGATTCTCAGTTGGCTTGGGTTTTGAATTCATTGTTATGAGTTTATGGAATCAATGAGACGAGTAGAGGGGTACAGGTGCGGGCGGATTGGGTTACTGATTCAATCGTAATGTCCCGCCCCACTTTTGTTTTACTGACGTATTTGTGGGGTGTTTGTCATTTGTGTGTTGTGTTTGGTGTGTGCGTGGTGGGAAGGTAGTGTGGTGTTGTTGGTGTGAAGGTGGTGTGGTTGTCGTTGAATGTCGATCAACTGAGTGTTATGGATGGATGGTCTTTGGTGGGTGGTGGTTGTTGGTGGGGTGTTTTCTTTTTTGTGTTTTGTGGGCTTGCGGTATGACCGAAAAAGCATTCATGCGGATTCCATGGCTCATTCAGAATGGAAGCTGAGTCAGCGCGCTAAGGCGGGGAAGCCCTACACTTACATATAGTCATTACTTCTTTTATATTTTGAACCTTTGTATTTGCGGGAAATTTCACTAGGTCCATTGCTGCTGTTGTTTTAGGGCTTCTCCGTGGTGTACCCCTGCAATACCCCCTGCTTGACGTCAGCACCGGTACATGCTTCTCAAATAGATCTCGTGACTGCTGCAGCCTCTCCTGTCTGCTGTTGTTGCTTCGTCTGGGAATTTTGAGGAATGTTGTCAGTTCAGAAGCAAGGAATAGACAAAGTAGGCTGTGTTATATTCCGTTGTTATATTAAATTTGAGTTGATTATAATTGTGATTATATTCTCAATTTTCTATTTGACCTTTATTATATATTTTTTAAAGGTACAATCATGGTGTTGTAGATGGGGAAATGTTAAGACTAGAGATGCTCCACAGAATTGTCAGAATGAGCTTGGAGTACTAAATAAGCAAGCTTAGGTTCAATCATTCAGAATGTGCTTTGTTTTTTTTCGTAGTTGAACTTCTTTTGAAAACTTACCTGTGGAACAATTTATTTCTAGGTGTTGATTAATATCGTACATATTGTTAGATATACATTGATGTATTATTGAATATATATATATATATATATATATTATATTATATATATATATAATATATTATATATTATATAATTGAGTATTATATTTACATTATTGTTTTATCTTGTTTTGATTATCGTTTCCCTTGTTGGTTGATATAGTTGTATGTAGTAAGCTATCAAAAAAATTGATGATGAAAGGTGATGATGGGCTAAACATATATAGAAATTGTCATTATGACACATTAAAAAAAAAAAGCGTTCATAGGTTCATCATTTAGGAGTCGAAAAGGTATTGAAAGTCTAAACACTTTTTGTTGTCCTTAATTGTGTTGAAAATCTCAACACTTTTTGTGTCCTAATTGTGTTGAAAATCTCAATACTTTTTTGTGTTCTAAATTGTGTTGAAAATCTCAACACTTTTTCGTGTCCTAAAATGTGTTGAATCTCAACATTTTTCGTGTCAAAAATGTGTTGAAAGTCTGACACTTTTGGTGTTGAAAATTAACAATTTGGTGTCTTCAAATGTGTTGAAAATCTCAAACTTTTTTGTGTCAAAAAATGTGCCGAAAGTCTCAACACTTTATAAAAAAGTGTTGAATATTCAACAAAAAATAGTGTCGAAAATCTCAACACTTTATAAAAAAGTGTTGAGATTTTCGACAAAAAAAGTGCCCACATTGTGTGAAATTAGTCACAACCAAATTTTAGACACTATTCCTATGTGTTGAGAATTAATTTCTCAACACTTTTATGTGTTGATAAATGGCCTAAAAAGTGTTTAAAAATGATCTATCATACAACAAGGAGTGCTTTCTCGACACTTTTTTGTTGATTTCTCAACATTAAAAGTGTCGGAAATTTCATTGCCGACACTTTCAAAAGTGTCGGAAATTCATGTGTCGAGAAATTTTTTTGACACTTAAATGTGTCGACATTATCGACACTTAAATGTGTTGACATTATCCACACTTAAATTTGTCATAACAATTAATATCTTGACATTTTAATGTGTCAGAAGGAGATTACAATCTTTTAATGTGTCGACATTGTCGACACTTATAAGTGTCGAAATATACTTTACAAAACACTTATAAGTGTCGAAAATACAATTAATAAGTGAATTTGAAGGGAATTTCGCAACACTTCAAAATGTCGAGATCTTACATATACATAATGAGAAATAATGATAATCTAAAAAAACAAAAATGGAATATTATTGATTTTTTGGGTAAGTAATACATACCAAGCAAAGAGAATGTTTACATCCTAACCCCCAAACATGACACATACACAACACTAGGAAAGTGGACAAAATCAAAAAGGGAGAAGCCCCTAATTGAATCAAATCCAAACAACCAAACTAGTAAAGATTCAAAAAAAAAACCTTAAAAAAAATACAAGTAAACCAAAGGGTACACCATCTAATATTCATATCACTTCAATCGAAATCACTAAAAAATCAAGGGGGGTGAAAGGAATTAAACTTGCATCACCCACAGGCTCAAGGGATTTTACACGTTGAGACACTTTGGTTTCACCGTTGACCACGATGTACTATCATCAACAACGAGTGGGGTAGGAACAAGCCAATGAACCTGTTGCTGCGGCTGCTGATCTCGCTGAAACACCTACGAGACATTGTATAGCACACTGCCCTATTGTAGTGCACAAGTCCCGTGACCAAGACTGGAGCCCCGAGCTACAACTGACCTTGATGTAAGGGCTGCTGCTCCTACTGCTGCACTGCCTACACAATGTGCCTAGATGTAGTTTAAAATAAACACAAATCAAGCCATCATTTGCGAACCAATAATATAAAGATATTCCAGGGCATTGCCGTTGTTCCATTGAATGGACGGTCCTATTTCAAAAACCTGTACATGTAGTCTTGTATTAGCCTTTGCACAATCTGTTTTCTGGTTTCTCTTCATAATGTGCGACTGGACAGGCTTTGTATCTTACCTTTCTACCTCTATTCAGACGGAAACCACTGTATTTTTCRAGTATCGACATCACTTTACTTTCAACGCGAGGGTAATCTTGCATTTTCTGAAAAGAATATCCTCAAAAAAATTAACAAAGCAAACTATGTTTAATCCTTAAGATAAATCTTATAGCTGTATGATAAATCCTAGTCTTTGATTTCCATGCATTAATTAAATACCTTTTCCTTAGCTCTACGATAGTGAACGGAGATACAAAATCTATTGTCTTCGACTGTGACCCCTTCTATCGCCTTTGTTTCTTCCTCTAGTTCGTTATACATCTCTAATGCAACAAAATAAGAATTATCTTGCTAAGGCAAAATGTCATGTTATAAAAAATAGTTCAAGAAACATCCTAATTAATCAATACCATACCTCTAACATTTCAGGCAAGAACTCTTAAGCAGGTTGATAGATACTGACCTCATTACCCTGCAATGATATTTTGTATGAAACGTCAATTTCTAGCAAGTTGTATTAGTCATGTATGTTAATGAGTATATAGAATTTTAAGATTAGAAGTAGAACACACCTTTTTGTCAACAGTTAAAATCTAGTACTTGGGATCACCAGACTTATGCCTCCTAAGCGGAGCCATGATATCCAGACCATGGCTTCCGGCATAATATACCTCGTTCAACTGTACAAATTCATGAACCTGGAGACAGCATATCGGCAACATTTAGTCCACAAACATGTACTGGTAAAAGAAATATGGCTTGCTTCAATAGAGGGGAAATCGTTGAGCTAAATTGTGAGCCAACCTTTTCTCGACTTCTTCCACTAATTATTGCTATCGGATAATACCTAGCAACTTCACGTATAGCTGATCTCATCTGTTGTACAAAAAACATTATCCTACCATATCAGAAGATGCAAGATTTTCTAAAGACACTGAAGCAATGAAGCACAATGCATAGGGATATTGAATTACCATGTCTGACATGAAGGCCTGATCAGAGTGTCCCGTCATAATCTAAAAACACGAAGATCTTCTTCCCCTTTGCCGCACTCATCTTCTCCTCAAATGAGGTCAATGTAGAAGGATGATCACCCTACAAGAGCAATACACACAATGTGAAGGAATTGACACTGACAGAAGATATTAGAAATTTTTGCTTTCTATGGTATTCTACTTACCAACCACTCTTCATATTCCGCATCTTCAGCATTTGATGCAGCAATAGTCTGATCACACGGTTCTGGTATAACCATGGAACTCTTTTCATTCCTTATAGGTCCAGTACTTTGTGGATTCGACGAGTTTTTGGATAACCCGAGTGCATTGTACACCTTGTGCAGCTTGTTTCTCATCATCTAAGTCAAAAAAAATTTAAAAACTAAAAATAAGCAAGCTTTGATAATAGAAAAATGCTATAATCAAGTTCTAGTACAATAGTACAGTTGCTGAGTTACCTTATTAAAACTTCACAGATTAGCAGAGTTATTAACACTAACAAGTACGATTGCTGAACCTTCTACTCTACAAATATACAAACCTGCAACTGAAATCGTAGTCAAGTAAGTACGTTTCGAGAAAAAATATACTGTTTATAGAAGCAAAGAAACTAGATTCTAACAGAACATTTCCCTTGTGCACCAATCACATGAAGTCTAAAGTCAAGTTATGGATTAGCAAACTACTAAATGACAAGCAAGCTGGCATAACACTTGTTTATTCTCATTTCCTTTTAAATATTGAGATTATGACTACTCTATTAGTCTATTTTAATGTATAGACACCTCGAGTTTTATAAAACCTTGGATTCCTCGGACCTACTATCCGAAACAGACCTTTGTAAATGCTAAAAAAATCGATGCTTAATACAACACTTGAGCCAATTTTCAATCAATCATACAACACCATGACGACAATGTGGTACTGTAGGGCTTCGCCCCGCCGTAGGGGGGCGTGACCTCAGCTTCAGTGTCATGGAGTTGAGCCATGGAATCCGCATGTGAATGCGTTGGGGTGTGTTGTCGAATTGAGGGGATCGCCACCGTGCCTATATAGGTTATTCACGGACGCCCGAAACATTGGTGCCAAATAGTGGCCCCACAGTAGGTCCAGTAACCAAAGTGTGGGTTCGGGGACATGGTACGGATTGAATCAGTAACCAATCCGCCGCATGTAGCGGCCTCTACTCGGTCTCATTTGTAGTTCGTAATATAAAAATTGAATTCAAGAGCCTATTGAATTGATCTCTGAAAGCGCACTAATCTAATATTATTAGGTGAGTTGCTATTATGTCAAACATGACTTCTATAATGGACAAGGCGATCGCTTGATTGTTAGTCAATATTAATAAGGTGCCTATAAACGGTCGTCCATGATTATTGACTTTAATGTGACAAGCGATTGAATTCGGTCTTGTTTAAGCAATATATGACAGTGTGACAAAAAAATGTACAAACGAGACATGAAGACAAAGGTTAGTAAAAGCATAATATACAGGTGTGTCCTTCTCACCTTGTACTGCAATACACAAATCGTTAAGCAAAAACTAAAATAGACGTCGTTTGATCGAATTGCTAATCAAGACAAAGAAACATGTTAGTATTGACAATAACGATATGCATAATAATGAATTGTGACAAGATAATGATAATTAATAATGTGTTAATGAAAACGAATTTGAAAACATGAGTGACAATCTACATATTTACATGAATCAATTAAAAGGTGAGTTTCTACATTGTTTTTATTGAATTAAAACTCATAATAATGGTTAATCAATTAGAGAGACAAAAGGAATTAAAAAAGAGTGAAAAAATATGTTTTTGGTGAGTAATCTCAGATTTATACCTTTTTTCGCTTGTTGATCGAATAGAATCGATGCTTAGACTCAAGAACGAATGTGTTATGAGTGTTTTAGAGAGAGAGAGAGAGAGTAGACGTATGTCTCGGGAATTGTGGCGTCTGAAGTGTATGTAAAAGTCGTGTCTCGGAGGTGTTCCGACTGAGCAAGGCAAGCAAGTATTATAGGCACGAGGCAAACGAGGAGTAGAAACCTGCGTATATACGCTACATATGAGCGTATATACGCTGCTTCCTGCGTATATACGCTCATATGTAGCGTAATATACGCTTGCAACTTTCCATAAGAATTTTGCAATTGAAGCTGCGTATATACGCTGCTATGGACGTATATACGCTCCTGATCAGCGTATATACGCTCCATTTGCGTATATAATTTTCCAAAAGCCTCGAATATTTGATTCCTCCGATTTATTCGTGATTTCCTTGATTCGACGCACCTAGACACCCTTGCTCTCCAAGCAAGAGTTCTAGAATGTTCTAGAAGGTTCCAGCGTATTTCCGGAGTATTTTCTAATTATTCATGTATTTTCTGCGTATCTGCGTATTTAAACATTGCAAAATTCATAGAAAATCAATAGAAAAATCAGAAAATAATTTAAAAATACTGGCGGATTCAGAAAAATGGACGAACATGATGGAAACAAAAAGCATTGAGAATCGCCAGCGTAACTTGTTTGAAAACCTTTGAGTTTATCGGAGAAAACCGAAAGAGATTTTTTGCCTTGCCTTTGACCTTTGCTCAATAGTTCCGAGTACGACCTCACGTTTTCCAACTTTTGTGAGTTCAAAGCATCTTTTCTGAGTCGAAACAATCGCGAGACGGCCGGTATGTTTCATCACGATACCATTTGGGGAGACATTTTTAGGTGTTCACAGGTACGAATCTTGTGTGTTTAATGGTTCAATCAAGATCAATAAGAATCTCAAAACATTAAGGTATGTTATAGAAGTCTAGAAATCACATATGTGTACACTTTGACAGTCAGTTCAACTACGTAAATTGGACATGTAAACATAATTTTCATTACTTAGTATTAAGGATGATACAGTAAAACGGATAATCTCACATTATTTAGGTAATTTTCGTGTATGTAATAAATATCTAGTACCATGGTATGGCTTCGTAACTGGTTATCTTAGAGCGATTACTTAATAAAGATAACCAGAAGAAATTAAATTACTTTTAAACAAACTCCATGACGGGGATGGGTGTGATTGAAAATAGATATATGTATAGAGAGAGAGAGAAGACAGAGACTGACCGTGTAAAGACGCCATGGGCGCCAATTGACGGCCAGAGAATGAAGAAGAAGAGAAGACAAAAGGACGGATAGGGCAGTCGATACCACGCAACCCAAAACTATGTCGTGCTGCTCTCCTGCCACCGCCATTTTTACTACCTCTCCTACCCTTCCTGCCTAATGGACTTGGACTTTGAACTATGCTGCTTCTTCTTAATTTCCTCTTTTTCTTCCTTTCTTTTTTTTTAGAGTTCTGCATTTGATTCTGATTTTGGGGTTTCTCATTTCAATCCAAATACAGATAATCCAATCTATTTTTTCTTTGGTTTTTGGATTCTACTTGAATCGATGCTATAATTTTAAAACCCTAACACTACTCCACTATCCACTACCACTCTTCTTTTGCTTCACTCCAAATCATCCGTCCATTTTCATCCTTCTCCTTTCTCGCTGCTGATGACTCTACTACACTAGATTATTGCTGCTAATCTTTATCTTTTACTTTACCATCAATGGATCACGCTCAAACTCTTGCAATCGCGTCACTAGATAGAAAATCAGGAATTTCTAGCATACTACTTCCTGTATGTTTCAGTGTTCAATTTTAAAAATTGTTGCCACCTACATCAAATAATAAATCAGGCAATTGAACCAGAACACAAAGAAAACTAGCAAAATAATTCAGTAAAACTCAATATTGCACCAAAATTATAAACACATAAACATTTCTATACATATTACATCAATAATAAGAAGGAACCTTATAAAACCAAAACCCTAAAATGATTAAAGAGCAACTACAATCATCAATCATGCAACAACGATAGTTCATTCAACAGTAATATAAATTAGAGCACAAAAATTAACAAAAACCACGAAACACGCAATTCAAATAGTACTCCACCAAAATTAGCAAATAATTCCAACAAAACTCAATAAAAAAGTTTGCAAGTTTTTCATATTGAACTTAAATTTAGGTTTCCATTCAAGTTAGTTCTCAATTAGTGGTAATTATCCAAATTCACATATTGGTACTGAAGATCTAAAACCTAGTTCGAAAATTAAGGGGAAAAAAAGGCAAAAGTTTAACCCAGATGACTGAGAATCCTAGCACAACGACGACGACGACGAGGCGTGCAGCGGTGAACGAGGAATGTAAGCGGTCTGGGACGTAAGTCCATCGTAAACGAGTAGAGGGGCCGTTGAAGAATCAACAACCAGAACCTAAAAAGTCTTAGCCTAGAAAATGAAACAAATAACAAATTGGCAACAAAAATCTTCTG
>SNQN01002781.1:39369-51973 GCA_008642245.1 Bassia scoparia | reverse complement strand
CACACAGTTTTAATACAAAAGTGAAGAATTAATATTTGATAAATGAAAATAAAGAAGGAAAGGACAATATTTTACAACCATGGTTGCACTCCATCGTCGACTTTCCGGCGGACAAAAGATATTTTACAACCATGGCTGCACTCTTTGTCTCTCAATTTTCCGTCTAACTTGTGTTACATATTTGAAGGAACAATATTTGACATATGAAAGTAAAAAAAGGAAAAGACATTAACAGTTCTCCCAACAATTTCAAATTGTGAAGAAACATTGTTTGAGAAATGAAAAAAAAGGAAAAATAAAATAATCCTTTATATAAGATATTAGGGGGGGTAAAAAAAAAGTAGAAGTGTCAAGGCGGGAAACTTCCCGATCAACTACCTGCTAACGCCAAAGGGGGGAAATGATTTCCCTCCAACCTTTCCCCCTCTTTTTTTGGTTTTAATGTGTTGTCTCATTTTTATTGGTGGAAAGAAAAAATGTATGTGGGCCAAACATACACTTGATGTATGTGTATCAGCTCACTGGCTTTCCTTACTGAGTTTCCTTACAGAGTTACTATCAATGCTTTTCGTGCTTTCAAGTTTCCATAAATTTCTGTTCAACTATATGACTTATTATTTCCTCAGTTATAACTATTTCCTTTAGTGTTTGATACTTATTCAAAGTGTTTGGTTTATGCTGAATCTCTCTTGTTTTTTATGAATCATAGGGATTTTCTATAATCTGATCCAAAGTGCTCGGTAATTAAAAAAATTCTTTGCTATGTGATTTTAGTGTTTTAATAATTTTTTGTTCATCTTTACTTTATGATTTTGTAGGGACTAAGGAGTATGGTGTCTTTCTCATGAGTAAAGGCTCTAGAGACATGAATGGGAAGACTCCCAAAATGTTTGATGATCATATTTAGAGAATCTGGGGATAATTTTGATATACTACTAGTATATTGAACATTGAGTGATTATTGTTCAGGTTTCTATGTAACTTGTATTTTATCATTTTATTTTTGCATAATAGTGGATTTATGAATGGAGTATAAATCAATTTTGTTTCTATATAATCCAAAATGATTGAAATTTAGTCTGATTGTCATTCAAATACATGTTTATAGTTTACAGCTTCATTTTCCTCTAATTTTTGGTACACAAGCATATAATATCATCAAGACGAATTAGATGTTATTCCTTGAAAGTCATATTTTAAGTTTTTTTTATTGTATTTTTGTTGATAATGGTAAAAGCTAAAGGAGAGGGAAAAGCCTACGAGAGATAAAGTGTGTTTGCGTTAAGTTTTCATCCTTAAGAGTTAGTACAATGTGTGAGTAATGTATAGTATTTGTATCCATTAGTTTGTAAAGTAAAAATATTTGTATAATAATTTCTATAGTTTGATTATATGCTAAAAATAAAAAATATTTTTTTTCGATTTTTTGGCTCTCAAATGCTTCGGGCATTTATAAAATGCGAAGCAGTTATAAACATAAATGCTTCGTTGTTTCCAGAAGCATGAAGCATTTAACCTCACAAATGCTTCGGGGTTTTCTAAAACCCGAAACATTTGTGAAATTAAATGTCTCGGACATGCCCGAGGCATTTGTGAAATGACTTGCAACGACTTCTTCAACTAATGCGAGCCACAACAAGAAAACTATCAATTACTGATTGTCTGAAACAAACCCAAAACGGTCGGTTAAAACGCGGGAACGATCGGTAATGGATTTACCGATCGTTAATGGTCAGTAAAAGTGGGTTGGTAATCATAGGTTCGGTAATTTTGGGTTTACCGACCGTTTAACGGTCGGAAATATGTTACCGACCGTATTTTCTGACCGTTACCAATAGCGGACGTTGATTGCGTCTGTCTTACACAGACGGAAGCTTCCGTTCTTCTTAAAGGGACAGTAATTACTGACTGTCCGACGATCGGTAATGTTTCCGTTACCGACTGCTTAGTGGTCGGTAAAAGTCAACCTTTGACCTGTACCGACCGCTAAACGACGGTCGGTAAAGTCCCCTGCCCAGCCACCGCAGCCGACTCACCCAACCCAACCCAACCATCGAAACCCCGTTCCCCAACCCACCCAACCACTGAAACCCCCTTCCCCGACCTGCGCAACAACCGAAACCCCCTTCCCCGACCAAACCCACCACCGAAACCCCTTTCCTAGACTCAACCCAACACAGAAACCCCCTTCCCTAACCCAACCCACCACTAAAACCCCTTTCCCAGACCCAACCCAACACCGGAACCCCCTTCCCCGACCTACCCAACCACCGAAACCCCCCTTCCCCGACCCACCTAACCACCGAAACCCCCTTACCTGACCCACCCAACCCTCGAATTAGCCCACCCTAGCTTCAAACCTAGAATCCCTTTCACAACCCCCAAACACCCAGAAAAAATTAGATCTAAATGAAATAAAAAGGCAAAATTAAAATCAAACGAATTTTTAAGATCTTAATTAGTTTTAAAAAGGCAGAAAACTTAAAGAAAACAAAACCTACATCCAAAATGAAGAAAAGAAAGGAAAAAATGAAGATAAAAAGTAGAAAAAAATTAGATCTGAGATCAAAGAAGAAGAAAATAATGAAAGAATTTAAAAAATCTTAATAAGATTAACGAAAAATCAAAGGAAAAAAGGGAAAAACAAACCTGCAATGGCGCGGCTAGGGCACGAAGCAAGTTGAGAGGAGGAGGGTTGCGAGGCGGATGTTTATTGAAGATTGAGGAGAGAGAGAAAAGAATTGAGGAGAGAAAGTAAGTAGAGGAGTCAAATGAGAAGAGAGTCAGGAAATGAGAATAAAAAAGGAGAGGGAGTGTGTTAGTGAATGTAAAATATGGTATGGTCGACTATATGGTCGAATTGGAGTTGTTTTAAATAATATATTTACCAACCGTCTACGGTCAGTAATGCCACGTAGGCGGTCGGTAAATTTATTCCCAAGTCAAATAAAATACTTGACCATATTATCGACCGGTTAATAGTCGGTAAAAATGATATATAAACGAACAGTAATTCCCGTCCATTTTCCGACCGGTAATATGACATTTTCCGACCGTTTTCGTGACGGTCGGTAACATCCGTCGTTAATAACGCGGATTCTTGTTGTGGGTCAATCAGAAACAACACGCCATTTTATGCCCGAGACAGATGTCGTTTTTTCTACTACTGATTTATTTTTGTCAAACAACAACCCACTTAATAATTTTCATGCTTAGGGTTTAAAACGGAAATATCTTTGTTCTTGTCTTATCGACAATGAACTTGCAATGACCGAGTAGAGGCCGCTAGATACCGAGGGGGTGGCGTTGTGCACTACTTAGCCCATACCCTTGTCCCCTAAGCCATGACCTTTGGTACACGATAGGACTATGGAGTTCTTTGCCTTACTTTATGCAATTATAGGCAAGGATTAAACTTGGTACAACAGCTTTCCAAAAGAAGTGCGTTGTAGACTTACTCTACTCATTTCGAGTATAATACACACAACTCCACGAATAATCACACTATGCAAAGGCAAGAATCCAATTCTAGAAAAAGCAAAGTTATCACCTAATTGTACCCCTCGGAACAAAGGGATCAGACCTAGTCCGACATGGTGACACTTCGACGCCCGTACATTAGGCCACCATCCAAGCCCATCAAGCTAAGCTTGCTTCACTTGAACAAGCTAAACCATCTAAGGTAACCCTCAAAAGCCTTGAAAAGATGATCCTATGTTGATGTAATTAATAGACTGAATTTTTAAATTCGTTCAGATTTTGTTAGCAATTTTGAGCTCAATAATAATGCAATTATCAAGTATCACACGTTGTAATTGTGTTTGGTCCAAGTGGGGGAATGTTGATTGTGAATTTTATGGAGCTAAATACAATTATGTGTGCAATTCAATTATAATTGTATTATGTGTTTGTCATACCATTCGTCCCAAATTAATGTAATCCAATAAAGTAACAATTATTGGGTTTATTTGCGTCTTTTATTATTATTATTATTATTATTATTATTATTATTATTATTATTATTATTATATATATATATATATATATATATATATATATATATATATATATATATATATATATATATATATATATATATATATATATATATATATATATATATATATATATATATATATATATATAGAGACCATTGAGCTTTTTCTAATACATGATGAGGGTTTAGAGAAGGAGTCCATTAAAAATAGATATCAAGGGTTAAGATCTACAGTAACACAAAACATTAGTCTCTAATATCATCCAATCTATAGAGAAAAAACTCTAGTGCGTGATTATTGGAATACTCAAACTGTGACGGCGACTTGAATACAAATCAATACTTATGGATTCATGAACGCTTCCAAATTAAGTTTTACCAATCTACAAATATTATTAAAAAGCGTTCTAATGAACGTGAGTGTGCCACATACATGTCAATTTAACTGAACGTGAGTGTGCCACGTGGACCATATACTATTCAATAGCATTGCGCCAAGTCAGTTTGTTCGCCACGTCATTACACTCACATATATTGTTTATAATAATAACAAAAAAAAGCTAACAATGAGATTTGATCTCTAGATCCCCATGTTAGTATGAATGTAGCTTTACCAATTCAACCACTTTTTATTAATGTGTTATATATCGCTTTTACAAATATATATTGTCTGCATTTCACGCTACAATATTTACATGTAGGACTCGCTCTTATCGGAATTAGGTACCACGTGCAACAATGATCTACACAACAAGAATCCGCGTTATTAACGACGGATTTTACCGACCGTCATGAAAACGGTCGGTAAATATCTTATTACCGACCGTTTTTTATAGGACGCAATTTACCGACCGTTTTTATAGATTTTTCGACTGTTTGTTATAATGGACGGAAATTACCGTCCGTTTTCCATTGTTTCCGACCCCTAGACAGTCGGTGATATGGTCAAATATTTTTCTTTAACTTGGGAACAGTATTACCGACCGCCTACGTGGAATTAAAATCACTTAAAGTCGACCACATGGTCGCTTTGATATTTCTAGTCTTTATTTACTCTGATCTCTCTCCTCATTCTCTCTTATTTCCTTACTCTCTCCTCTCTCTCTACTCATTCTCCCTCTAACATCCTCTCTCTACACTCAACTCCCTGTCTCCCTTTACTCATTCTCCCTCTAACATCCATGTCGCCGCTCTCCTCTCTTCTCCCATCTCACGCCGCCGCTCTCCTCTCTTCTCCCATCTCACGCTGCCACCCTCTTCGATCAACGCCGCCGCCCTCTTCGCTCAATCTCGCGCGCCCTCTGTCTCCAGGTTTTGATATACACAAGCTGGATGACCACGCGCGATCTAAAAAAAAAAAAAAAATAAAGATCGTTGTTAAATTGGAGTTTTGCGTTTTGTTTCTTGAGTTTTTGAGTTTAGATCTAGGGTTTGAGCCATTTTTTTCGTTTTTTTTTGAGTTTAGATCTATGGATTTAGGTTTTTAAAAAATTTGTTTCGTTTCTGTTTTTTTTTTGTTTCAATTTTGATTCTTTTTTGTGTAGGTTTTTGTTTCAATTTTTTCGTTTTCATATTAATTTACAAAGATTGCTCAATTTTTTATCTCAATTTGTTTTCTTTTATTATTTTTTCGAAATTAAGTTTCTTTTATTTTTTTATTTTTCTTTTTGATTTTTTTATTTTGTTTTTCTTTTTGTTTTTCTTCTCTTGATATATGTTTTCCTTTGATTTTTTCCTATGTTTTTTGAAATCTTTTTACCTTTTTTCTCTTTCTGGATTCATTATTAGATCTATTTCTTTGGGTTATTTCTTTTAATTTTTGCTTTTGTCAATTTACTTTCAGATCCAGTAATAAGTTTTGATTTTTTTTCGTTTTCCCTTTCCAATTTCTTTCATTATTTCGTTTTTTATTTCGTGTTTTTTTCTGGTGTTTTTCTTACTAATTTGTCTTGTTCATTGTTTGTGATTTTTCAAAATTTTGTTATAATAAATTTTAGATCTAGTTGTTTCTTTTCTGAATTAGTCGAATTCATGGGTTTTTCATTTTCTCTGATTTCTATTTGATTCTTTTTTCGTTTTATTTTTTTCTCAATTTCTTTTCGTTTTTTTTTCTGAATTTCGTGTTGATTTCATTTTCATGCGTGCTATTTTAAACTTTTAATGTCTGGTTTTAATTTTTGTGTTGTTTAAATTTTCGCTTAGTGATCTAATTGTTTTGGTTTATTTTGTTTCAAGATTGTCCCTCAATTATTTGGGAGAGATTTGTTGAAGATAAGTTCAAGAAGGGATTTTTTCAAAGAAATGATGGACAAGTTTCCTGATAGATGTTCTAAGGAATAGTTGAATAATTCGTTTACAAGAATTTTTTTTTAAGTTTATTGTTAGTTTACTGAATGGAATTTTTGTCCCAAATTTTAGTGCGTGGATTGGTTAAATAATTTTTTGAGATAAGAGTAGATGTAATACAGTTGTATTATTTACATTCAATATAAATAAAAGATAGAAATGCATTGCTTAAACTTTTCTTATTGGTTTTAATATTGATTTCCTAATTCCTGTGTAATGGGGACCGCACTAAAGTAAGTGGCATCACTGTATCAAATAAAAACCAAAATATAAGCGACAAAAAGAAAAAATATTTTGCACATTTACCGAGCTACAGCGGTCGGTAAAAGTCAAGTATTAGTTACTTTGACTTTTACCGACCGTTTGGCGTCGATAATGGTAAATGTCATATTTTATATAATTTGTCTTCAAGTTGCGACCGTCAACGGTCGCAAATCCACATCATTACCGACCGTTTGGCGGTCCACTACTACAAAAATACCCTTTCGTGTCGCCTAAAAATGGCCTATCGCGTCGCCTTTCCCCGTCACGATAGGCCCCGACACGATAGGTGTCTACCTATCGCGTCGCCTCTAGGGCGACGCATTAGGTATGTTTATGCGTCGCCTCCTACTTAAGAAGCGACGCGATAGGCTACCTATTGTATCACCTAAACCATAATAGGCGACGCGATAGTAGCATATGCGTCGCCTTTATTGTAAGAGGCAACGCGATAAGTAGCATATGCGTCGCCTCTACGTAAGAGGCGATGCGATAGGTAACATATGCAACACCTCTATTATAAGGAGCGACGCGATAGGTAGCATATGCGTCGCTCTAACGTAGGAGGCGACGCGATAGTGGCATATGCGTCGCTCTAACGTAGGAGGCGACGCAATAGGTGCATATGCGTCGCCTCTAACGTAAGAGGCGACGCAATAGGTGCATATGCGTCGCCTCTAACGTAAGAGGCGACGCGATAGGTGGCATATGCGTCACCTCTAACGTAGGAGCGACGCGATAGGTGGCAAATGCGTCGCCTCTATCCGTAGGAGGCGACGCGATAGGCAAATGCGTCGCCTCTATCGTAGGAGGCGACGCGATAGGTGGCAAATGCGTCGCCTCTATCGTAGGAGGCGACGCGATAGGTGGAAAATGCGTCGCCTCTATCGTAGGAGGCAACGCGATAGGTGGCAAATGCGTCGCCTCTATCGTAGGAGGCGACGCGATAGGTGGCAAATGCGTCGCCTCTATCGTAGGAGGCGACGGATAGATTACTTATTGCATCAAATAATTACCTAATGCGTCGCCTCATACATTGAAGCGATGCAATAGCTTATGATCATTTTTTTTTCAAATCTAATTTATATATGCCAAATAACAAAAATACATATAAATAAAATATTGATAAATCCAAAATAAAACATTTTTATATCAATAAACAATGCAATACATAGTTAGAGAATTGAGACAACCAAATGAGTATTTTTTAAGTTTTATCTCCTAACATAGAACAATGAATAACTAGCTCGGAGAGAATCAAAAGTATTTGGAACGAAGTTAGAAAACTACAAACAATGATCAATAAAATATCTACACCAGTTTCGCGCATATCATCGACTTCGGCTTGAGAACCAAATGAGTATTTTTTGGGTTGGTCATCTACTCCTCCAAGTTGTTTGGACAGTACAAAATCACATAGGCTACGTGCATCACCTGTGTTGAATCAAGCTTTCCACTCAAATCCGTGCATTCTTCAACCTGAGCAGTATATCTGCCTTGCAATTCTTCAAGTTGCTGTTCCAATGGCAAATACATTTGTCATTACAATAAGGCAAACAAATGAATGCAAAATCTTGAAACAAAGAAGTAAACACCGCACTTTTGTTGGTTCTCAATAGTCACTCCATCTGCTCAATTCTGATCAGCCATTGCCTAAAATTAGGAACAAATTACATTGGGACATCCAGCCACCCAATTTGAAGAGGATCACATCACATGACATACATTAGATAATAAAATAAAAGTTTTCCATATGTAAGTCATGACAAACACAGAATCATTTCAAAGCTTTTTCCAAACATTCCAGTAGGCATGCGTGGTTACTGAAGTAAATTTGATTCTTGTGCATAAGTCATCAGAAACAGAGAATAAGATTAATTAAAATTATTTTCATGGTATAATTTTCGTTATGATTTCAACTAGTCTAGAAGTCTCTGTAAAAAAATAAACTACCAAATTAATTTTGATGATCTTTCCAGCATTTAAAAAGTTTTCTAACACTTATGATTATCAGATATTTCAGCAAGATTGAAAACCAATTTATTTGCAAGCATCTTCTAACGTTAGAGCTCGCCTGGAATGCAATATGAAGGCATCAGGTTTAAACAGACTAGCATAGCATTTTTAACAGTAAATTAACCTTCTTCCTGTACACAGACTGTAGTTTGCCAAGGGCCTTGAAAAATAATCATTACACCAAATTATATTCTTAGGAATTTATTCATTGCATTAACTGCACGTGAGGAAGTCCTAATCAGTTATCCTAAATGTAAGCCAAACTACTTGTGCTACACAATAACAAGTATCCTACTGCTCTACAAGCAAATATGTGTAAGAAATTTTCCCCTATAAGGGAAATTAAAGACTCACGTCATTTGATCATGGTTCTCCAATTGATTGAGCTGCAATAATTCCAACAGGCTCCCAGGCTGGGCAAGACTCATGTAGTATTTGTTCTTGACCAATCTCAGAAAGTTGAATGCCTTGGAGTGAGCATGTGGATAATTCAGTGCTGTTGCATGATTGATAAGAAATTCTTAGCTTTTTTGACAAGTTGATTAGGAACTTATTATCTTCTTCAACATACTTGACAACCACAGCATCATTAATTTGACAATGGATTGTTGCTTATGATCAAAGACTGGTTCTGGAAGAGAACCCACATAAGTACCAAACATACTCAACGGGAAATAAGAAAAAAACAAAATATGTAACAGAAACAACAAATCATGCCTAACCAATGCTAATGCTTCAAATTCTTCATTTAGTTCTTCTGATGAACATCAACACCATCTTCTCCATAGCGGAACGGATGATCGAACATCAGCACACGGATTAATCATAATTAACAGTAACAGACTCCAGATTTTTATCAAACACCTCTGTAGTACCACTGCATTCAGCTAAATGTTAGAGATCTTAATAGATGGTCATTACACATAGAGGTATGACCATGAGTGATTTCTTACTCCCTTCAGTCTCTCAATTTCACCATGAGATCTCTTTATCAAAGTTGACTTCATCATTTTTTGGTAACCTGTGCAGTAAGTTCAAATATTACCATCTTCAAAGGAGATAATCAGTACAGAATACCAACAGAAAATATTAAACAAAATCCTCAATAGAGTATAGACAGGCATACTTAATTGATCAGTCATTGCATAACTGCTATATGGCCATACTAAAAGTTTGAAAACATAGACAGATCAATCCATCAAAGATTTAAATCCCACAGGAACTCTGGCTGGTTTTTTATATTCTTAGCCCTGATGCATAATCAAGAGTGCTCAGTGTCTCCTCTAGACAATGCACGGCAGGGATACTGTTGCAATAATGCATGTCTTCGTGGTCCTCCCAGTGAATCACGCAATAACCTTGTGAGCTTGCTATCCCTATAATATCAAAAGTCGGACATCAGCTTGGATCACAGAGTAGTCAACAGTTTTTCCATGAGCCTGCCTGATAAGTGATAACTGACCTATAGGAACATGCCCAAGATGTTCAACCAGGCACTTATAACTCGTCCTAGAGTGAGTAAACTTTGTTGATCTCTCCAGCTTCTCTGGCTCGGCCTGATATATTCAAATTTATGTATGTATTATATCAACAACACAAGTATTTTTAATTATTTGTCAAGTTCATTTAGCAGAATATTAACTATGTCAAGAATTAACTATTATTTTCATTGTTTTTAATTATTTGCAAGTATCAACAACAACACCAGAATTACAACATCAACTTAACAAAATTCAACAACATTACAGAATTAAATTATATGTATAAACAAGATAAAATATACATTTCTGAAACTTAATTCAATCCAGTTTAGAGAGAAGGAAGAAATAAGTGTGGTACCTTTAGGCTTTGCAGCAAGTAAGAAGCAACATCCACAAATTTAGCAACCCACGAAAGACACCAATGAAAAGGTGCAGCAGCTACGCACAACCAATGGCGACACATCCCTAAACAATTCAACTATCAATAAACACAAATTCAGGTCCAAAATACACCTGATTCATCACGGAAAACCATCGACCTCTATTGAGCCCAAACCACCCAATTCAACCAAAAGAACAAGCCCCAAAACAACCTAACAAAATATACCAGAAAAACAAAAATGAAAAAATTTAAAGATTTGCAAACACAAGTAACAAGCAATCATAAAAACTACAAAAATCGAACAAATTAAAAAATTAAAACTTAAAATCGAGCAAACAGAAAACTTTAACACAAAACCTAAATTAAACAAATTTCAAAAAGCTACAATAGGAAAATCGAAAATTGAAATCAAAACTTACCTCAGAATAATGAGCGACGATCTTAACCGAATTGAAGGACGAGACCTGCATTGCTTGGTGGCGATGACGTTTTGGAGTTGGGACTTGGAGCAATGTTGGGTTTGGGAGCGACACTTGAGTAGTTAGGGTATAGCAAATTTGGAATGATAAGAGTAAAATAAGAGTTAAATTTTTGTCATAAGAGTAGCGTAAGAGGTAAGCTTTTTTTCTTTTATTCTTAAATCAATTTCAAAATATTATGTTTATTGCAATTTCAAAGATATTATGATTAATTGCAATTTCCTTAAATCTACGCGTCATAGTTTACCTTAGAGGCGATCTGCGAATAGAATAATAATCTACTAGACGCAGTCATATCTAATTAACTTAGAGTGCGATAGCGTATAGGAGTTGCTGTCTAAGGAGTATGTCATTACATCTACATCAACGCCGACGCATATAGCGCTCTACTTAATGGCTATAACACGATCTATATTAATCACCTGCTGGGATACGGACGCATATTAAGGGTACGTTACACCGGCATAATTAGGATTCAATAATTAAAATCGACGATACATGACTACATTAGGTTTTGAACAATATTGTAAGCGATCCAATATACATCTAAATTAGAAGGCGAACATGCGATTGTTAGTCTAAAGCGTCTATTAGATACATTAGTAGTGTGAACGCAGAGGTAAGAGTTACATATTAATCACGTCGATAACATAATTAAAAGGACGAACGCATTGGTATGTCTAACGCGTCACTATATTACTAAACGTTAGTAGCGTACGCGATATAGGTATATACTTAGATACGATGTATAATATGTATTTTAGAGGCGAGCGATAGGCGTATTCTATTTACTGCCATCGCTTCTTATATCATTTACACCTAATATTGGCTCGACTACGAACACTCTAGCACTATTATCTCAAGAAAGTGACGCTAATCACGAATGTTACAAAAACTATATCATCAACTCTGACTGCGTCCACACATGTCCATACTCCAAAAACATGCGATGGCGACGATAGCTTTATGGCGTCGCTATTTCACAAGTGCGACGCAATAGGGTGTAGATCGTGTGTTCAGGCTTACATCTTTCGCTAGTGTGGTCGGTAATATATGGCGCAATCTCGCTCGAGGTTCTCAAAGGGTCGTAATCTTGCGTTCGTCTCAATAACTTCCGGTTAAGATTCGATCTGCCGTAGAATATCAGTTACTTTGTTAGAGTGTAAGGTCGGTAATACGGTCGTAAACATTTTACCGACCGTTGACGGTCGGATAACAGTTTACCGAGAATTATATCGGATCGTTTAACAGACTTCATTACTGTTACTATTATGTCATCTGATTCAGGTTACCTCGGACTGTTATTGTTAGTTGGTCTGTGCTGTTTTAATAGGATCTCGTCTCTCGTGTGTTGCACGGGTTATTATGATTAGATATTCGGATGGTCTGGTGTAAGTCACTCGTTTATTATAATTTTTTAGATAGTGTGTCTAAAATTGCCTCGATATTGTATTTTAAGTATTTAGGGAGTTCTCTTTCATTCGCATTGTTAACAAGTGATGTACTTGTTACGATAGAATGAACATACCATACGTATCAAGAATAGTGGTATAACCGGAATTTAACACCACGTGCAAAATGTCCTAATTAAATATTTGTGTGTCCTACAACCTCTATTTTAAATAGAAAGTTCCTTTGAAAA
>SNQN01002781.1:0-39344 GCA_008642245.1 Bassia scoparia | reverse complement strand
TACCACCGCTCAGCGGGTCGTAAAAGTCAAGTAATTAGTTACTTTGACTTTTACCGACCGTTTGGCGTCGATAATGGTAAATGTCATATTTATATAATTTGTCTTCAAGTTGCGACCGTCAACGGTCGCAAATCCACATCATTACCGACCGTTTGGCGGTCCACTACACAAAATACCCTTTCGTGTCGCCTAAAAATGGCCTATCGCGTCGCCTTTGCCCCGTCACGATAGGCCCCGACACGATAGGTGTCTACCTATCGCGTCGCCTCTAGGGCGACGCATTAGGTATGTTTATGCGTCGCCTCCTACTTAAGAAGCGACGCGATAGGCTACCTATTGTATCACCTAAACCATAATAGGCGACGCGATAGTAGCATATGCGTCGCCTTTATTGTAGAGGCAACGCGATAAGTAGCATATGCGTCGCCTCTACGTAAGAGCGATGCGATAGGTAACATATGCAACACCTCTATTATAAAGGCGACGCGTAGGTAGCATATGCTCGCCTCTAACGTAGGAGGCGACGCGATAGGTGGCATATGCGTCGCCTCTAACGTAGGAGGCGACGCAATAGGTGCATATGCGTCGCTCTAACGTAAGAGGCGACCAATAGGTGCATATGCGTCGCCTCTAACGTAAGAGCGACGCGATAGGTGGCATATGCGTCACCTCTAACGTAGGGCGACGCGATAGGTGCAAATGCGTCCCTCTATCGTAGGAGGCGACGCGATAGTGGCAATGCGTCGCCTCTATCGTAGGAGCGACGCGATAGGTGCAAAGCGTCGCCTCATCGTAGGAGGCGACGCGATAGGTGGAAAATGCGTCGCCTCTATCGTAGAGGCAACGCGATAGGTGGCAAATGCGTCGCTCTATCGTAGGAGGCGACGCGATAGTGCAAATGCGTCCCTCTATCGTAGGAGGCGACGCGATAGATTACTTATTGCATCAAATAATTACCTAATGCGTCGCCTCATACATTGAAGCGATGCAATAGCTTATGATCATTTTTTTTCAAATCTAATTTATATATGCCAAATAACAAAAATACATATAAATAAAATATTGATATAATCCAAAATAAACATTTTTATATCAAAAACAATGCAATACATAGTTAGAGAATTGAGACAACCAAATGAGTATTTTTTAAGTTTTATCTCCTAAACATAGAACAATGAAATACTAGCTCGGAGAGAATCAAAAGTATTTGGAACGAAGTTAGAAAACTACAAACAATGATCAATAAATATCTACACCACGTTTCGCGCATATCATCGACTTCGCTTGAGAACCAAATGAGTATTTTTTGGGTTGGTCAATCTACTCCCCCAAGTTGTTTAGACAGTACAAAATCACATAGTAGCTACGTGCATCACCTGTGTTGAATCAAGCTTTCCACTCAAATCCGTGCATTCTTCAACCTGAGCAGTATATCTGCCTTGCAATTCTTCAAGTTGCTGTTCCAATGGCAAAATACATTTGTCATTACAATAAGGCAAACAAATGAATGCAAAATCTTGAAACAAAAGAAGTAACACCGCACCTTTTGTTGGTTCTCCATATGTCACTCCCATCTGCTCACTGATCAGCCATTGCCTAAAATTAGGAACAAATTACTTGGGACATCCAGCCACCCAAATTGAAGAGGATCACAATCACATGACAATACATTAGATAATTAAAATAAAAGTCTTCCATATGTAAGTCATGACAAACACAGAACTCATTTCAAAGCTTTTTCCAAACATTCCATTAGGCATGCGTGGTTACTGAAGTAAATTTGATTCTTGTGCATAAGTCCATCAGAAACAAGAATAAGATTAATTAAATATTATTTTCATGGTATAATTTTCGTTATGATTTCAACTAGTCTAGAAGTCTCTGTAAAAACAATAAACTACCAAATAGTAATTTTGATGATCTTTCCAGCATTTAAAAAGTTTTCTAACAACTTATAATTATCAGATATTTCAGCAAGATTGAAAACCAATTATTTGCAAGCATCTTCTAACGTTAGAGCTCGCCTGGAATGCATATGAAGGCATCAGGTTAAACAGACTAGCATAGCATTTTTAACAGTAAATTAACCTTCCTCTCCTGTACACAACTGTAGTTTGCCAAGGGCCTTGAAAATAACACTTAACACAATTAAATATTCTTGGAATTTATTCATTGCATTAACTGCACAGGAAGTCCTAAATCAGTTATCCTAAATGTAATGCCAAACACTTGTGCTACACAATAACAAGTATCCTACTGCTCATACAAGCAAATATGTGTAAGAAATTTTCCCTATAAGGGAAATTAAAAACTCACGTCATTTGTGATCGAGTTCTCCAATTGATTAGCTGCAATAATTCCAACAGGTCCCAGGCTGGCAAGACTCATGTAGTATTTGTTCTTGACCAATCTCAGAAAATTTGAATGTCCTTGGAGTGAGCATGTGGATAATTCAGTGCTGTTGCATGATTGATAAGAAATTCCTTAGCTTTTTTGACAAGTTGATTAGGAACTTTATTATCTTCTTCAACATACTTGACAAACCAGCATCATTAATTTCATAATGGATTGTTGCTTATGATCAAAGACTGTTCTGGAAGAGAATCCCACATAATACATGAGTACACATCGGGAAAAGAAAAGTTAAAAAGAAAATACAAAGATGTAACAGAAAACAAAATCATAGCCTAACCAATGCAATGCTTCAAATTCTTCCATTTAGTTCTTCTGATGAACATCAACACCATCTCTCCATAGCGGAACTGGATATCGAACCATCAGCATCACGGACTGATAATCATAATTAACAGTAACAGACTCCAGATTTTTTATCAAACACCTCTGTAGTACCACTGCAAATTCAGCTAAATGTTAGAGCATTAATATGGATGTCATTACACATAGAGGTATGACCTATGAGTTTCTTACTCCCTTCAGTCTCTCAATTTCACCATAGAGATCCTTTATCAAAGTTGACTTCATCATTTTTTGGTAACCTGTGCAGTAAGTTCAAATATTACCATCTTCAAAGGAGATAATCAGTACAGAATACCAACAGAAAAAATTAAACAAATCCTCAATAGAGTATAGACAGGCAATACTAATTGATCAGTCATTGCATACTGCTATATGGCCATACTAAAAGTTGAAACATAGACAACATCAACCATAAAGATTTAAATCCACAGGAACAAACCTCTTGCTTTTTATATTCTTAGCCCTGTGAGCATAATCAAGATGTCAGTGTCTCCTCTAGACAATGCACGGCAGGGATACTGTTGAATAATGCATGTCTTCGTGGTCCTCCCAGTGAATCACGCAATAACCTTGTGAGCTTCTATCCCTATAAATATCAAAAGTCGGGACATCAGCTTGGATCACAGTAGTAGTCAACAGTTTTTCCATGAGCCTGCCTGATAAGTGATAACTGACCTATAGGAACATGCCCAAGATGTTCAACCAGCACTTATAACTCGTCCTAGAGTGAGTAAACTTGTTGATCTCTCCAGCTTCTCTGGCTCGGCCTGATATATTCAAATTTATGTATGTATTATATCAACAACACCAAGTATTTTAATTATTTGTCAAGTTCATTTAGCAGAATATTAACTATGTCAAGAATTAACTATTATTTTCATGTGTTTTAATTATTTGTCAAGTATCAACAACAACACCAGATATACAACTCAACTTAACAAAATTCAACAACAATTACAAGAATTAAATATTAACTATGTTATCACAACAGATAATATATCAATTTCGTAAACTTAATTCAATCCAGTTTAGAGAGAAGGAAGAAATAAGTGTGGTACCTTTAGGCTTTGCAGCAAGTAAGAAGCAACATCCACAAATTTAGCAACCCACGAAAACCACCAATGAAAAGGTGCAGAGCTACGCACAACCAATGGCACACATCCTAAACAATTCAACTATCAAATAAACACAAATTCAGGTCCAAAATACACCTGATTCATCACGGAAAACCATCGACCTCTATTGAGCCCAAACCACCCCAATTCAACCAAAAGACGCAAGCCCCAAAACAACCTAACAAAAATATAACCCAAAAACCAAAATGAAAAAATTTAAAGATTTGCAAACACAAGTAACAAGCAATCATAAAAACTACAAAAATCGAACAAAAATTAAAAATAAAACTTAAAATCGAGCAAACAGAAAACTTTAACACAAAACCTAAATTAAAACAAATTTCAAAAAGCTACAAATAGGAAAATCGAAAATTGAAATCAAAACTTACCTCAGAATAATGAGCGACGAATCTTAACCGAATTGAAGGACGAGACCTGCATTGCTTGGTCGATGACGTTTTGGAGTTGGGACTTGGAGCAATTTTGGATTGGGAGCGACACTTGAGTAGTTAGGGTATAGCAATTTGGAGATGATAAGAAGTAAATAAAGAAGTTAAACTTTTTGCAAGTATAAAGTTAGGGTATAGCTTTTTTTCTTTTATTTCCTTAAATCAATTTCAAAATATTATGTTTAATTGCAATTCAAAGATATTATGATAATTGCAATTTCCTTAAATCTATCGCGTCATAGTTTACCTTAGAGGCGACGCATAGATTAATATTATCTAACGCGTCATATATAAATTAGAGGCGATGCGATAGGTTATGTCTAAGGTGTCATACATTACATTAGAGGCGACGCAATAGGTTATGTCTAACACGTCATATATTACCTTAGGAGCGACGCAATAGGGTACGTCTACCGCGTCATAGATTACATTAAAAGCGACGCAATAGGTTAACATATCTAAAGCTCATACATTACATTAGAGCGACGCGATAGTTATTTCTAACGCTCAACATTACATTAGAGTGACGCGATAGGTTTACATATCTATCACGTCAACATTACTTTAGAGGCGACGCGATTTGTTATGCTAACGCGTCATATATATATTAGAGGCGACCGATACGATAGGTTAATATATCTAACGTGTCATATATTATTTTAGAGGCGACGCGATAGGTTATGTCTAATGCATCGCCTCTTATATAATATACGACACGAAAACTTTATGCGTCGCCTATTATTTAAAAGGTGACGCAATAGGTTGTTYAAAAATTATTTTCAACTCTATCGCGTCCAACATTATAAAAAAAATGCGACGCGATAGCTTTATGCGTCGCCTATTTCACAAGTGCGACGCATTAGGGGTGGTGTGTTAGGTGTTTTTTGTAGTAGTGGTCGGTAATTTGCGTCCGTCGTCAAACGGTCGGTAATTTGCGTCCGTTATAAACCGTCGTAGATTACAGTCTGTTATTTTTGACGGTCGGTAATAACGGTCGGTAACATTTTACCGACCGTTGAACGGTCGGTAACATTTTACCGACCGTTGAACGGTCGGTAAAACCTCAATTACCGTCCAAATATCTACCGACCGCCAGTTACCGACCGTTAGCGGTCGGTAAACCTTTTACCGACCGCTCCCGTGTTTTTACCGACCGTTTTTGATTTGTTTCGGACGGTCGGTAATAGCTTATTTTCTTGTTGTGSTACCAATCTCAATGATTTAATATTAGTGAGTTCCCTTTTAACATTTTTGACAGTCCATTAGCGATGTCACATAGAATAATTCATCCTACGACAAAGAATAGGGTAAACCGAATTTAACACCACGTGCTAAAATGTCCTATTTAAATATTTTGTGTGTCCTACCAACCTCTATTTTAATATAGAAAGTTCCCTTTGAAAAGTTTTGCTGATCCAGCAATGTCCTATATGATTCATTCTACGACAATGAATAGAGTAACTAAAGTAAATTGAAAACGACGAATTTGTGGCCATGATTTTGTATACATATATATACTTCTACTTGAGAAACAAAAATCCAAAGTACATCGCCAAAATGAACCTAAACAAGTGAAAAGAAGAATAATAAGGTATTGGGTATCCTTTAAAAAAAAAGAATAAAAAAAATTAAAATAAAATAGGATAGTGAAACAGGAAAATGAAAACTAAGAAAAGTCAGAGTACACCGCTAAAATGAGCTAAGAATAGAAAAGTAAAACACAGTTCATGAYTTCACCCTCATTGCAAGCTCAAATCGGAAAGAGAAAAAGAGGAGTCGCATTAATAACCTCATATAATATGTTGTCATTACAATGGAATTGGAAGGTTGCAACCTGCCAAAAGTCAGGTAATTTTAACTGTGTTCTTTATTATCATCATCATTCAATTCGGCTAATCAAATGTATTAAGCTCTTTAATTACTTCTTTATCAATAACTTATTATATTGGATTATTTCACTTAACCAACTCTCTAATTAAAAGTAGGTTCTTACATCAAAAAATATGCAATCACAGTTTAAAAATATGCAATCACAATTTAAGAATAGACGTAAAAAAATTCAAAAGTACAAAACCACATGAAATACATGAGTACGCCACCATTACATCATTAACAAAATGATATTTTTGGAACTGGGGCAACGCCCGGACCAAGACACTAGTTAATTTGATATGGAGATCGATCTAGGTTATAGGAAGATTGAGTTTAATTTTGGGTTTAATCCCAACAAACCCAATAATTAAGTAGCACAAGATATCATGTCGTATATGGCCGCAGGTAACTAACATTCCAGCCAGCAGTAAAACTTTTATTGAACCATATACTCCCCTCATAAAAAAGGGCAGTTGAAAGAACTTGAAATACATATCTTTAAAAAAAAAAAGGGCAGTTGAAAGAACTTGAAATACATATCTTAAAAAAAAAAGGGCAGTTGAAAGAACTTGAAATACATATCTTTAAAAAAAAAGGGCAGTTGAAGCCAAAAGATGAACAAAAAAAGTTACTGTAATTAGCAACATCTCTTTCCAATGCAAAGGTGACCAGTAGCAAGAAAACTTTCACTGTTATCTGGGTTTATAAAAGGATTTTCGGTCATTTTGTCCTTGGGCAAATAAAGATTCCAACTTACTTTGGAGTTCTTAGTAGAATACATAGTCCACACAGCAGTAGAATTCTCATATCTACTATGTGTAAGTCGTTTGAACTTTGTCAGATTCTTGTTGTTTTCGAAGTTGTTGGAATCTATGTCAATCACAAATATATCTCCGTAAGATCTCACAGAGTGTGAGAAGAGCGGTAAGCAGATGGGTTCACATGACACAGCGGCAAGATCTGCTGCAACCACAATACTTTTTCCATCTGGACTGAAATAAGGATGATTAATATGCCCCGGAAACAGCTCTCTTCCAGGACCTGTTGAAGCATAACCGCTATCCATTACTTTTATCCAACTATCGGGATTGTCAGCCTTCACCATATACACACCAAAGTATCCTGGGTCGGGTAGGTCAGCTTTCTTTGTCAATTCCTGTAGGTTTGGATCCTTTTTCAATTCAGGATGATCACGGTTCGATGAGAACACTATCCAATCATTATTCAGAGACCACTGGCAGTGCGTGTCGGTCCAATTCCCTTTGGTAATCTGTACGAATTCGAATCCATTATCCCCCTTAAGTGCGTCCATTATGAACAAATTTTTATTTCCACCATCTCTTGTCGATCGAAAAACTAGCTTTGTTCCTGTTATTCATTTTCGAGTTTCAATTCAGCCACAATGAATAGACTTAATGACCCCGCATCAATCATTCAATAGTAGTCAACGTACATAATTCAATTTTTTTAGGGAAATTCCCAATGGTAATGACGAGTTTTGGCGAAATCTCAATGGTAGTGATGTGTTTTTTTTAATCCCAATGGTAATTATGAGTTTTAACTTTCATTCCCAACCGTGATTATAAGGGGGATTTTCTATTAAGTAGGTGTTAAGTAGGGATTGATCCGATCATTTTTTTCGAATTCCGACCTCAAATCTGATTATAAAGGATAAAAGTGACCCCGAAAATGTTAAATGAGGTATTTTTTGAACTCATATGATCATATCGAGGTTTGAAATTAAAGCAACCCGCGTGTGTAGGTCGAGATTGATCTGGTCAATTTTTTTTGAATTTCAACCTCATATTCGACCGTAAGGGACAAAAGTGGCCCCGAAAACCTTAAATAAGGTAATTTTGGAAAAAATTTCCTAACATACCCTACTTTATGGAAAATCCCCCATATAATCACGGTTGGGAATGAAAATAAAAATACATCATTACCATTGAGATTAAAAAACACACGTCATTACCATTGGGATTCTGCCAAAACTCATCATTACCATTGGGAATTTCCCATTTTTTTAAGCTTCAAAAATAATGTAACTATAAGGTTATATATAGCACAATTTCATATGGTTCATTCCTCTGGGATGCAACAATTAAGTATTAGTTGTGATGTTCAAAATATTCAATTATTGTATTCTTCTTTATGTTGAATAGGGAAATATGCAAATTAAAAATTAATTACCATCACGGTTGGTAGAAGGAAAAGCGTTGTTGAAACTAGATGTAAGGTTTACACGACGATGATTTCCACCAGAAGCGTTGCGGATCATGCAAATATGCACTTCTGTCTTTGCTGCGAAAGCAATCCCGTTGCATACATACAATATATCCTTTTCTGGATTTTGGTTCCAAACTGGTGAGAAGAATGAGTTTGGTGCCATCTGAGTCGTCAACAAGAAATTTAAAAAATTAGGTGAATGTAAATCAAGATAATTCTTGTGATGAAGTTCCGAGTAATATATATAATAATGTCATCTGGATTATCAATTATATTCCTTTTTAGTGCCACTCCCTCCGTTTTTATTTACTTGCACTATAGCAACTTTGACGGTTTTTTAGGGGAGTATTGATGATAGTGGAGTAACTAGAGTTATGTACAAGTTGATGATTATTTAATTGAAAGTTGCAAGTGGGTAAATATATGTATGGAAATTAAAAGTAAAAAGGATAATAAATGTGTTTTAAGGTTTTTTTAATCAAGTTCGGATTATGTTATTAAATGTTTGATGGGGTGTTGGGTGTACATGCTTCAAATACAAATGATGCAACTATTTTGATACATTCATTTATGGTATATGGTACGGTGCAAGTAAATAAAAATGGAGGGAGTATATTACAATAATCAATGCAAGATCTGCATTTTTATTTTTGGATATTCTAAGATTTGTCCTCGAGTTTCTGCATTTTCTAACTTCACATCATGATTAACAAGCCTTTTTTACTTGTCTCCTCCAATTTTTATCAAAATTATCCTTTACTAATCTAAACCCTTAACCATGGTTAACATTTGTTTATTTACATTAATAAAAACAAAAATTAAAAAACAAAACTCCAACCAACCAAGCCCCTATCCACCACCCTACCAACCCAGCAACCCACACCACCACCGTGACCCACCCAAACCCCACCAACACGACGTACCCAAACCCCAGTCCCACCATTACGACTGATCCAGAGCCAAACCCCAAACTCCAAACCTCGACCACCCTAAAAAACCCTCCACTACCCCACAGTCACTGACTACCCGGCCCCCATCCA
Organism: Bassia scoparia; assembly: GCA_008642245.1. Taxonomy (NCBI): domain Eukaryota; kingdom Viridiplantae; phylum Streptophyta; class Magnoliopsida; order Caryophyllales; family Amaranthaceae; genus Bassia; species Bassia scoparia. The sequence continues at coordinate 29,885 of SNQN01002781.1, read as the reverse complement.
CCATATTCAAACTAATCTAACGTTCCAACCGCCATCCCCTACACTAGCTATCCAACCTAGAAAACCACTCGCACATCACACAAACCGAGCACCACTCGAAGATCACCACTATTCGACCATCTGGGGTGATTTGAGGTGGTTGTTGTATGATTTAATGGTTGGTTCGAAGGTGCTGCGAGGTGGTTGTTTTATATGGGGTGGTTCAAACCGAGGCGGTGTACCATGGCCTATGAGGTGGTGCAATCTGATGATGGATTGTCGTGGTGGGGATGCAGGTCAAGTGGTGGTTGTGCGTTAGTTTGGGTCGAGTGTGTTGTTGATTTAGTGGGGGGATGCGAGTCAGGTGGTGGTTGCAATTTGGTTTGTGATGGTAAGGTGGTTGTGGTAGATGGGTGTTGCGGGTCGAGTGGAGGCAAGGTGGTCTTAGTTGGTTAGACGGGGTGGGGCTAGTGGTTGGGTAGTTTGCTGTTTATTTTTTTTGTATTTTTTTTGCTTTTTTTAAAATTTAAACTAGTGTATCGCCCCGGGTATGACATGTGGCGTAATTTGAGGTTACAAAAATGGTTGCTTTTTTTGCTGAGTAATAATACAAATGGCACAATACAAGTGGTCGAATATGACATGTGGCGTAATTTGAGGTTACAAAAATGGAAACACGTGGCACGCATACATTGCATATATAGCACCCTTTTTAATATATGTTGATAGATGTTAACCTTAGTTAGGTTTTCGTTAACTATGGAGGGATAAGCCTCGTAAAAACCACTAAAACTCGGGTGTACAAGTGTGAAGGTTTTTTAACAACGTAGTGTCAGTTTAGAAAGCATGAAAACTCGAGGCGGATATATCTTAGAATTTCCCGTTTATTTTTTCCCATTTTTTTAAATTTTATATAAGAAACTTCTTACAAGTTTAATTATACGTTTTCTAATGCTCAAAATAAAAAGTTTTTCATGATACCCTAGCTTCAATAGTTACTAGTTGCACGATACACATTAAGTCTAATTTATATCCACATAACAACTATACATGTTATAATGTAATCCTTTTAGTCCTTGTTTATAATAAAGCCACCGAATGCAAATTACCACAACAACCACTATAACCATCTTCTTAAAGGGTAGAACGATAGAGAGTCAACTCTGTAAATGTAAAATGTCGAAAATTTTGGAAAAGTGGAAATTAATAATCTCATTTTTTTGGTGGCCTGATCTTTCCATAACAATTCCATATCTACTTAATTTCAAAATAATCTCTTCTTTTACTCCAATCTGCTTAAAATCAAACTTATACTTACAACCTACTATTTTTTAAAATATTTTTAAACATCTAATCTGTCACCTCTCTAACACTTTTATGTGCGACAGTGTTGTGCGACTGAGGATCATGGGTGGGTCGACGGTTTTATGCAAGTGAGGGTGTTGGGTCGGCAGTTGTGTGTATTTAATTTGTATGTGGTTTAGTGAGTCGGTTGATTGTATAGGTGAGTGAGGGTGAGCGTGATTTGTGATTGGGCGATCGCGCATGATGTTCAATATGAACAAAATTGAACTTCTAGTTTGATTATTGACTTAGTGATTGTAAATTGTGGTATCTAGTTATTAACAATAAATATTTTTTAAGTATCATCTCAAAAAAATACCAATTTTCTTTATGAAAATCAAAATAAGTGTTAAATAATGTTGAATTTAAAACATGCATTATTTGAAAAAATTATATTTATGTCAAGGTTTTAAATTATTTAGTAATTAATTATGGTTGATTTGCTCTTTTAGTTCAATTATTTAGCTTAATTTCATTATTTTTGAAATTATTAGTAAGGATAAGGGGGTAATTTTAGGTAAACAACACCACCACCTCCCCTTCCCTTATATACTAAAGCTTATCTTAGAACAAAGTTAATTTCTTCTAACAAGGGCATATGAACATATGTAAAATTTCCACCGATGAATTGGACAAGTATTATCTCTAACTCACAAAAAAATGGTACAAGTAATTTCAAATTTAAAATTCTTTATTTTGCCAAACATGAAACTTGTATTTGAATTCTAGGTATTAAATTCAATTATTTCAAATGAAGTACCTGTATCAAAACTCAACCTAAAGGTAATTTGAATAATGCATGTAATATGAACTAATAGAAGTTTTCCAAACCATACCTTATAAACACTACGCAAACCTTTGTCATCGGCGACCCAAACAGCTTTGAACTCGTTGTCAACAAATGCAAGCTTTTTGCCATCCGGAGAAAAGGTTGGAAACACTCCTGATACCCTAAACACTCCTACTTCCGGCTCATCAGTTTTGATCTTGCGAAACTTTGTCTCCACCACAGCAAACTGCATATAGATTGGTTAGAGGAACGATGAACTGATCGAGATTCACATTCACAAGCTATGCAGATGTTCAAAATTTTCCAAATTTTTACATAAACTTAGCTCAATTATATTAATTGTACTTTATATGATCATCAAAGTTTTTTGATGTTCTCATTCCAAATTGTGTTGAACAAAAATTACACTACAACATGAAATTAATCGGTGGAATCAAGATACGAACCTCATTTATATTTTCTGTGAACTTGCATCGATGATAACCAATATGCTTTTGTCCGTTATTATCCACCATCACAAAGGGGTTGAAATGGTCGCTTAAATTCTTTAAGTTTTGAGTTATTTTTGCCAACGCTTCATTTGGAGTAGGGGAAACCCGAAAGACTTCAATATGCCGATATTGCTCTTCGGTACGTTTATCTCCGAAACCAGATGGCTTCCGAATCGTTGCCACGACGACTGTTGTTTCGTCAATGGCAGCCGGGGTTATTGCACTTATGTAATCAGGGGTCACGCGAATAATTGAATTCTTAGGATCGTCAACATTGACACGAAAGACACCCCAACGTTTTTGCATTGTGACCTTTTCCATGTTGTGATGAAAAAATAGAACGTCGTCGCTTCCCCACGTTGGCCAACCGCCATCCTCGACAACCAATTCACGTTTCGATGGGTTGTCTAAGTCGATCACATATATTTTAGTTTGCAAATCTTCAATTTCTCCACACCAACCTCCCTCCTTACCTTGCAAAGATGCAACCGCTAGCCGATTTCCATCAGGTGATATTGCAGGGCTAAAATCAGCTTCCCCTATGTACAATTAGAGTGGCAACATGATTAGCTTCCTCTATCTGTTTTACACAAGTTCATTTGACCAATAAAATTTACCAGACTATGAAAGGTTTATGCTGACAAAATATATATTAAGATTAATCAACTAACAGTTTACAACATTCTATAGCCATTTGATCTGGTTCATACATTGCAGGTAAGAAATCATGATTCCTCTGTTTCTGAAAAGTTGCAATTAAGTTTGCAACTAAACCTCAAGTGTCACATTTCAATAAATGCGGAGAGAAAATAAATTTACACAAAATCTTTTCTTCATTTCACAATGTTCCACCTATTTTCAATTTTACTATGTTTTGAAATACTCAACCCATTTAGTACGTTTTGGTAAACAGACTTGATCATTGCTATAGAACGTGATTGTTGCTCAAATTCAATTGATTGTAGGTTTATTTTAGGCAGTGATTTTGGTTTCTTGTTATTTAGTCAAAGGAGAGGGGTAAAAAAGTAATTTACTTGGATACTGTCATTGCACCACGCCTCCCCCTTTCCTTATATAATAGAGCTATGTTTATTTATGTAAAGCTTTTAATTTAAACAACAAGAATTTTTTGAAAATGAATAAAAATGGAATGTTTCTAGAACAATCAGATCACATGTGTTCATCATCTTCTAAAGTCGTTTTATAGCATAGCTTAAAAACAAATCACATGCCATCACAAAATATTATTCTCCCTCCTTTTTTGATTAGTCATTATACTTTGCTTTTTTTTACATTGTCCATTTTTCTTTTTTGGTATAGTTTGAAGCACAGTAGTTTTATTGGAAAGCATTCCATCAAAGTTGTTGTCATATATATTTTAGGAAATTTTGTGAATAACCCTCACAACTTTTTTTTTTAAATTATCCCCATAATTTTGGCCTAATTATTGAAATCACCCTCATTTGAACGGATTTTGTTAGAATATAAGTTGGAAATTTTCACGTTTAAATGGGGTGATTTCAATAACGAAGCCAAAGTTGTGGGGGTTATTTACCAAAAGAGAAAGTTGTGGGGTTATTAACAAAAACTGGAAAAGTTGTGGGGGTTATTTACAAAATTTCCTAGATTTTAGGTAATTTTAGTATGGAAAAACTAATGAAAAAACAGAGAGAGTGTACTAGTTAAACATAATTCAGAAAAGATTATTAGATCAAAATTAAGAAGGAAAAACAAAAGGAAACAAAAAGGAATGACAAAAATTAAATTATAATATATATATAAGCCCTGTAAATTAGTTTATGCTTAGATTACATTTCCTAAAATTGTGTGAAGACAAAATAAGGCGAAAATTGGTTTCGTAAGTTATAACTGAATGTTTTACTTTTCTTTGCCTTGTTTTGATTAATGGTACTTAAGCAAAACGACACCTATATTAAGTTTTAGAATATACCCTGTGGAGTAAGGCGTTCTGTGTCTCCAGTAGAAAGATAGGTTTCAAAAACAGCATTCCAAGGCTGATGAGCCTTACCAGGATCCTCTTGTGTGGATACATATATTATACTATCATCCGTAAAGCCTCCCACATCTTCGAGGCGAGCTCCGTTAAAGGTGCCATAAACCTCGGCAAACTTGACAACTTTAACGGAGTTGTCATTGAATCGAAATGCTATATGAAGCCTTTCGAGGCCGTCTTCTCGTTCGGAAACGAAGAGTAGTCCGTTAGAGAGACGGCCTGAATCCACATCTTCGGGTTTGGCCCCGGATTCGACAGCCATTTTGGGATACGAAAGCATGCTCTTAAGAGCACCCTTTGGTATGGCTCTACCGTTGTAATTGTAGAACTCACCATCGGTCAAACATACCTCGTTTCTAGAAAATGGATATGGGACTGAGTAAATCTCAAGTGCCACTGGGGGGCGATACGTTGCAAAGAAGCAAATAGTACCTCTCTTCTCCTCCATATTTTTCATATATTTTTTGAAATTTATTTTTATTTGAATTCTTTCTTTTAAGAGGTTAAGAACGAATGTGAGCTTCGATAGCACTGGAAAATCCTTTTATATTTATAGAAGTTCTGGATCGATGTAAATGATGAACACCCAATGAAACAATTCAAAGTCTTCAAAGTCATAGTAAACAAATCCCTTTTTCATGTGAACGTAATTATTAATTTTTTCTTGTTTACTCCACTAGACCACTACAATAATACTGACAAATATAAAAGGAATTCGATTTACTACACCACTACAACAGCTAACATGCTTACATAACGAGTGCTTCACCCTGATGTGCATGTTTTGGAAATAATGGACATAAATACAATTTTATACACAGAAAATCTTGTATGAATCAAATACACAAAACACGACAAATTTATTGTGCACCAAACATATAATGACCTTTTTAATCTATATAATAACCCATAATTCAAATTTGCTACAATATAATGATCGATAAATAATAAGGAGTCAATGTATTGATTAAAAGGGTTATAAATATATTGACCTAAGGGGTCCCTCTAACGTGGGTGCACCGGATGAAACTAAGACTTTGCCTTTTATACATGGATTATTTAGATGTGATTGTATTGAATTGTTATCCATTAGTTTGGTGCAAATATAGTAATCCAATTAACATAATATTACTGTTAGGTTTATTTGTGTTTTTTTTTATTAGTACCAGTTTAATTTTATATGTCTAAAAACCGTTGAACTTCTAAAGTTCTAATACATGATGGGCGGGATTAATATAGAGATTAATAGAGATCAATGGTTATGGTCGCCAATAGCTACGAGTAGGGCTGTGCAGGAAATTACGATTCCGAATTTCCGATACGGTTTACGAAATTTTTTTTCCGAAAATTCGGATATCCGTTCCGATTTTTTGAAATTCGGAAAATCGGATCGGATATCCGGTTTTAAAAACCGGAAATCCGAATCGGATCCGGAATTGTTTTTTAGAAATCCGGATATCCGGATTTCCGATTTTTTTAAAAAAACCTCTGCAGACCCAGTACTCTCCTAACCTCTGCAGGAGTTAGCCTCCAGGTCATTGGCCCTGAGTTTTCACCCCAGAAATCCAAAATCTCAGAGACCTTTTCTAAGTTAAGAATGGTTGCCATCTGGGTAAGTCGAGCAAATTTATCTCTTACAGTTCACTGAGTCATGCTTGAGAAATGGCTTACCAAAGCCCTGGCGTCTCTGTCAAGTTGTAACCCTCCAAGTTGACTAAACCTTTTCTGCATCATAATGACTTCAAGTCTCTTGGTGATGCAATCTATGATGAGATGAACAAAGGTATCATAATTGTTGGCAGTCATCACAGGCTGAAGCCATGCTGCATTAGCTTCGACAGCATGAAGAAGCCTCTGGACCCAAGGATCATTCACCTCATTTTCTGCATATTCAGCCTCAGACAACTCATAACTAATACTTCCGGATATTTAATGCTTGCTTAAAATTGTTACTTGTCTCTCCCAACATGGACAAACAATGAATTTAATTCGGAACCGGAAATCCGGATTTCCGATCCGAAAAATTCGGATATCCGGAAATTCGGAAATCCGAATAATTCGGATCGGATTCGTAATCAATTAATTCGTTTCCGAAAATTCGGATATCCGGAAATTCGGATCGGAAAAATTCCGATTTCCGGTTTTGCACACCCCTAGCTACGAGTATCTATTTGGACTTTGGATTGGACTAATGAAATAAATTTGAATTTTTATTTTCTAGTCCAAATCCAATTCAAAATTTTTAAAGTCCAATCCGATTCAATCCTTATTAATAAACTTCGTATATTTTTTCATATGAGAAATTCATAATTAAATTCATTGAATAAAATACAAAACAAACAACAATTAATTGATTCAAACAAAAGAACAAGTTCCTTATAAATAATAAATCCACACCGCAAAATCACAAATATAAGAAATATGTCTTGATGATCATAAAACATAATAAAGTAAAGTCTTCATATCTTCAACACAAAATAAAGCAAAGTTTTCAACAAAAGAATTTTTAAGTAATTCGGACTATTTGGATTGAATTGGATTTTTTGGACACAAAATTTTTGAATCAGAATCCAATCCAAAAATCAGAATTTCAAAATTTTTTAGTCTGAATCCAATCCAAATTAAAAACAGTCCAATCCAAATAACTTACACTACTACATAAAAGAGCAAATGCAACACTTAAATGCAACGGTTTATACTAAGGCAACGGTTTTAGGCAACGATTTAGTCTAAGGCAATGGTTTTAGGCGACATTTTAGGCTAAGGCAACGATTTTAGGCAACGATTTAGGCTTAGGCAACGATTTAGATAACCGTTGCTAAAGAAACTCTAAGGCAACGCTTTTTTTGCTCTATTGCAACGGTTATTGATAACCATTGCCTAAGACCAATTAATAAAATTTTGGTGAAGCCGCGAAATTTTCCCTCTTGCATTTTAGTGGAAATCTAAAAACAAATCAAATTCCTATTAAACTACTCAACCCTTTCACTTTACACGACTCAACTCTTTCTCCCCTAAACCCCTTATACAGAAATCTGAATCAGAAAATTCCAAATCAAATTCAAAGAAAAATTTCAACTCGGATTCAAACAAAAATTCCAACACAAATTCCAATTAAACCAACGAATTGAAGAAGCAGTGCAAACAAATTAGGGAGAAGTAGCAATACGAAGCAGTGCGAACGAATTTGGACGAAGTAGCAGTCGACGGAGCTTTGAGCGGTGGTCAACTGCAGCAATGGGTGGCGATTGTAGCTTTGGGCATTGGTCGAAGGAGCACTAGGCGGCGACGACGACTGGAGCTTTGGGCGGTGGTCCGTTCAATCAATGGTATTTTCGTTTTTATTTCCGTTGATTTTGATCTGGTAGCATGTGGATGATTGGAAGCTGATTTTTTTTTAAATATGTTTCTTTTGCTGTATATTTTTGAGATTTACCCATATTGTTGTATAATTTTGCCCTAATTTCCTTTGACAACTTCTGAACACAATTCACAACCTCATTGCATCCACTAGTTAGATTATCTACAATTTTATGTAATTTTAATCTCGCTGAACACTGAAGTTGCGATATAGTTGCGATATAATTGGTTGTAGCTCTTGTTCCCAGTAGTAAGATACAACTATATACTTTAATTTGTTCGTGAACATCGTTAGTAGCTATGACCATACTAATTGAATATTTGTGTTACTTGTGTAGTTTTATTTGTGTTCCAATTAGGCAGTTGTGTTAGTTGATTCTAGTGCAGGTGGTATGAATTTGTGAGGTTTTGGTGCTCTAAAGTATGACATTTTATCAAATTTGATGTTAGCTTGTTATATTAGCTTGTTAGAATAAACAACATAATTAAGCTTGCCTCCTAACTTATTCACATGATATAATTATCACTTAACCACATGATTAGTGTCAAAACATGCTATTACTTAAAAAGTGCACTAATATCCCATGCTCACACCGTACCCTTGGCTGTTGCATAAGTTTTGTAGATACAATGGTTCGATTTTAGTGTAGCATATTTCTGATCCCAATGGATCTGTTTTTTGCTATATGCCTTGTAATTTTAATGAGCACATGTATGATATAATTTTGATAAGTGTTGTCACTTTAAAGCTAAGTTACGTACACAATAACTATACAGATCGAGTGACGTTTGCTCTCATTTTCAGTGCACATAAATGTAACCAGAATCAATTACTGTGAAACCATTAACTTCCTCTTTTCAATTCTTTTTTTTAGATATTTAGAATCTTAAATGCACAAAGGGATTATATTAAATGCCTTTAATTATGCGTACAATTATCTACTCTGTATAACCAACTACACTTGGCTTGAATGTATAATCAACATCAAAACTTGCCTTATATTTCTATTATTATCAGACTTATTATCGGTCTTAACCTTTTTATATAGATTTTATTTACACTTGTACTTGTGAGAAACATGTAGTATATTATATGTTCTAAACTAGTAAGTGAATGTATTTTTCCTCTAAGTAGTATATTGAACAATAAACTAATATTGATCTCATGTGTTAGTATTTGGAACTCCTTTTTCTTTCGCTTCATTTTCATACATCACTACAAAAAAAAGGCGGTTTAGCGACCGATTTTAGCGACTACCTAAAAAGTTAGTCGCAAAAAACTGGTTTAGCAACTGAAGGAGACTAGTAGTCGCAATTTTGCGACTAAAAAAAAGGTGGTTTCAAAGTAGTCGCTAATGTTCCAATTTTGCGACTAACTTTATTTTATGGCGACTACCTAATAGTCGCTACTATATGTCAAATTTTTTTAGAATTCAGACTTGTATAGCGACTAACTTTTTCTATATAGAAACTGAATGGTAGTCGCAACTCGCTAGTAAATTCTTGTTTTTTTTGCACTCACAAACTCGTCACTCTAGAACATAACCTAATTCTCAAGTGTTTCCCATTCACTCACAAACTCAACTCCTTCCTCCCCTTCAATTTTTTCACTGACAAACTCGTTCAGCACATCGGGCCACACCATTGGCGCTCCGCCGTTCAACACGCCACACCACTGGCGCTCCGCCGTTCAGCACACCACACCACTGGCTGCTGTTGTGCTCTGCCTTTCAGCACATCGGGCCCGAGCATCACTGAGCCCGATCACCTCACACCACCCATTCACTTCCAAACATAGCCGCGCCACCACCCATTCACTCCCACAGACAGCCGCGRCACCACCCATTCACTCCCACAYACAGCCGCGCCACCACCCACTCACTTCCTCAGACAGCTGCGCACTGCCCACTTCCTACTTCTAAGAAACAACGCGCCACCGCCCACTTCCTGAGCACCGCTGCGCCACCACCTACTTCCTGAGCACCGCCGCGACACCACCTACAACTCCATCCTCACAGGTAAACCCTAAAATCCAAGCATGTTAGTCAATTATTCTCAGTAATTTACAATGTTCAATTAGGGTTAGCTGTTGAATTTGTGTTGATTGTCCAACTTCCTAAACGACCAAAAATTATTAATCGAATTAATCAAAGAACTGAAATTGGAACTGAAATTGGAATTAAAATGTGATGGGTGTCCTTTACATTCAATATTTCATTATTATCAGTAGCGAAGGATTGAAGGATATATGCAGATCTGTTGGCTAGAGCAATGAGGAAGGGAAATGTCCTGATTTTTTTTTATTGGTTGAGGATTGGAGGTCGGAGTAAGAGAAGCATGTGAGTTTTGGGCTGCTGGCCATACGGTTTACATAATAGCAGTAGTTTCATTAGAAATTACACTGATTATTTGACAAACATGATTGCTGTATTAATTTGTATCATTTTTTTTAATTTCTTGTTTCCCTTACTTGTTTGATAATTTTGTGTGTGTTAATAATTTTGATAAATTTTTCTTTATAAAAAATTAGCTAATTTACAGCCAGCTTATTAATACGGAGTATATGATTATGGTAAAGTAGAATGAATTAGATTAATACGGAGTATATGATTATGGTAAAGTAGAATGGGTGTTAAATTTAGATTAATATTTCAGTTTAGCAGCATTGTTATGTTGTGAATTTATTCGATTTGTGTTTGTCATAGTAGTTTAGCAGAAACCTGCTTAGTAGTGTATAATTACAGTTTATGTTAATCATTTATTTTTCAGATCTAATATTTCAGTAATAGAACAAGTTGAGCTGAAAAATTCATTATCACTTATAAATATACTTGTATATTGCAACTTGAAATCTTTGGATTTGCTGAATAATATATTATCTATTTTTTCCACAACTTGAGGAGTTGAATATATGTTATCTGTTTTTGCAAGTGAATATATTCAATTAGCGTAAGTGTCATTTTTGTTTCCCCCCCTTATTTTCTACAGCAAAGAACAAGAGATGACGTTGATGACTTTGGGAAGAAGCGGAAGAAATTGTAGGTAATGAAATGGTACAAGGGCTAATCACCATGTTCTTATTATTCATTTGTTTTCGATTTCTTATTTGACATAATTTCTTTCAGCTTTATATGATGAACTTATTGGGGTTCATMATCRTACTTTCTAAGACTCTTTCACCGGCATTTTTACGGCCTCAAACTTACAAAAAAGTTGGTACACAGGTATGTATCTCTCATTTATCTCTGAATATATACACTATAAGTGTTTTTTGTTGGCCCTTTGTTACATCTCCTAAGCTTCGCCTCCATACTGCTGTATCATCATGTGCACTTCCTGCTGTATCAAATACACTATAGTGTTTTTTGTTGGCCAATTTGTTGTGATTCTAATCATTCTATGTGAATATTGATTTAATGTGGTTTTGATTGTTGTTTGTGTTGTAAGTTTGAGGATTTGGGATACTTTGTGAGCGGCATACGACGTCGAAATTGTCGAAATTTGAGGACTTGCAGTCGATTAAGTCGATGGGGTTTAGGGGTGAGCGTTGGCGAGTATGACTTACGTGGGTCATGTCACTTTGATTACCATTACTGCAGGGCAATTGCATGGATACAGGTATAATTATTTGCTGAGCACCATGTGTTTGATGAAATGCCTCTGAGAGAGATTTATCTGGTTATGTTTTAATGAACCTGTTTTGTAGGGTGTCTTATAAGGATGTGTTATGGAGAGTGAGCCTAAGCCTTGCGCAACCGTTAAAGGGACTCAGATTATGGTATATTTTGTGATCACTTGGATGAATGTGACTATATTTTATTGTTTTGTTTCCAATATTGATTGTTGAGCTGCCTTTGATGAGACTTTGGTGTTTAAAAGGAAGGATGATCTCTATTTGCTTACGAGTTTAATAATTAAAGTGTTATTCTTGTGTATATTACTTTCAATGTGCCATAATGTCATATATACATGATCGTGCATATTGTTGATTTGTTGTTGGGCTTTGATGTTTCTAGTTTTAGGTATGTAGATATTACAGTAAAAAAATTTGTATTCTGCAATGATTTCTTTCTTCTTTCTTGAATCAGATAGAGAACCTTTTCTGTGACGGATACTTTTCATTTCTTCATTGTTTGCTAGCAGTAGGGAAGCATTCATCTTAGTTTTAGTATGCTAATTCCTATTTATTGAAATTTCTTACAGATAGATTGGTCGAGTGTTCTGCTTTGAAAAGGGCTATTGAAATTGTTATGCTGCAACGCTGCCCAGAGCATCAAACCTTTTGTATACATGTCAATTTCATTGCCTCCTGAGCATGTTTTATTGTATGTAGTTGAAAAGCAACTAAGTTATTAGCTAGAGAGCTCATATTGTAATTGTAGTACTTTAACCTAGGTCCGTATTATTAGAATACGATGAGCAGGATTTGTAAGTTTATTGTATGAATAATGAGAAACAATTTATGTGCTCGTTTTTATACAATTTATCAGAAGGATTTATTATTATATATATTGCGACCGATAATAATGCATTTCTATATATCTAGTCTCCATATATAGTTTGATAGAATTGGTCTCTGATTTTTAAAGTTAGTTGCAAAAAATTGCAACCAAAAGGTTAGTCTCTATTTAATTATTTTAGTCGCTAATTTTTTGCGACCACCATTGTAGTTCGCTATGATAAGTAGTCGCTAAAATAGCAATAAACATGCTAGTCTCCATTATTAAGATAGCAACTACCATGTTGGTCGCCAAAACAATAATTTAGTCGCTAAAATCTGCAACTACTAGGTTAGTCTCTAAAATATTATCTCAGACGCAAAAAATTGCAACTACCATATTGGTCTCTAAATTGAAAAGTTTGTCGCTAATTTAGTAGTCGCTATGTAGTCGCTAGGTAGTCGCTAAAATTGCGACTACCTTAAATTTCAGTCGCTAAAATGAAATTGCGACCAAGGTTCAGCGACTACCCAAAAATTAGTCTCCGTCGGTCGCTAAACCGAAATTGCGACCGATTTTAACCAAAAGGCGGTCGCTAAGGGTGGTCGCTAAACTGCCTTTTTCTTGTAGTGCATAGTTTCACTAAGATATTAACATTGGTCTCATGCACTACTATGTAAAGTCATTCTTCTTTTTTTTTCTATCATTGTATTTTAATTTTTATAGTTCCTTATATTAGGCGTTGTTAAAGTAATTCTTTGAGTTACAATTTTAGGAAGTTGGTACGAAAAATATGAAATGGTGGATGTTTCCTAAATGGAGTAATGAATATGAGAAAGGAGCAGATGATTACATCGAAAAAGTGTTTGCTACTAAGTCTCAAGGAAACGAAATTAGTTGTCCATGTAGTACATGTCATTATCGTTATTGGTACCATAGGAATATATGTTGTAAGAGATCATATCATATGCAATGGTTTTGTACAAAGAGGAGAAGATTTGTTAGAGCCAACAAAGGGTGGTGAAAGAGAAGAGTCTTTCGAACATGGTGAGGCATCAAAAATGAATGATGCCATGCAAGAGTTGTTGAATGACACTCTGAGGCAAGGGCCAAATGAAGAAGCAAAGAAGTTTCTAAAATTAGTGGAACAAGGTCAAGAAGAATTATTTCCGGGGTGCAAAACCTCTTCTAGACTTTCTTTTATTATTTGATTATTTATATAAAAGTGTGATCATAGGTTGAGCAATGTCGAATTTACTTCTTAGCTACAATTATTAAGAGAACTTCTCCCGGATGCAAAATTTCCTGCAACCTTTCATGAGGCCAACACTGTGATTAAGGTGTTGGGGTTAGATTACAAAAAAATTGACGCATGCCCTAATGATTGCATGTTATATTGGGAGGAGCATAAGAATGTAACAAGTTGTCATGTTTGTGGGTCTCTGAGGTGGAAATCCATGGATGAGGACAACAATGAGAAGAGTTTAAAGAACCATAAAATTCCATTGAAAGTTCTAAGGTACTTTCCTATTAAGAAAAGGTTACAAAGGTTGTACATGTGTGCAGAGACGGCAAAATGCATGAAATGGCATGTTTCCTATTAAGAAAAGGATGCAAAGGTTGTACATGTGTGCAGAGACGGCAAAATACATGAAATGGCATGAAAATAGAAGGGAAGATATGGAAAACGATGGACTTATGAAACACCCATCGGATGGCCAAGCTTGGAAAGACTTTGACAAGACATTCTCGTAATGTGAGGCTAGGACTAGCCACTGATGGTTTTAACCCATTTTATAACATGAGAATTTTACATAGTATTTGGCCTGTTATTTTGCTCAATTTTAATTTACCTCCATGGATGGCCACTAAGTCCGAGTTCCTCATGTTGTCAATTCTTATTCTCGGGCCTTTATCTCCTGGTAATGATATTAACATCTACTTGTAACCATTAGTGAAAGATTTGGAGGATTTGTGGGAGTTTGGGCTTGAAACCTACGATGCTTCTAGTAATCAACGGTTTGACATGCATGTAGCTTTGTTGTCGACCATTTGTGACTTTCCTACTTATGCAATGTAATCAGGTTATAGCGTGAAAGGGAAACTACCTTGTCCTTGTTGTCGCTATGAAACACATTTCTTATGGTTGGATCATAGTCACAAGTATTGCTACATATGTCATCGTAGATTCTTGGTTGAAGACCACCCTTTGCGTTATAATAAGTGGAATTTCAATGGGACAATTGTAGAAATTATAGAGTTATTGCAAGATTTACCAAATGAGTTTGGGGGAAGAAGCACAATAAGCCAAGACAAGATGTGGAACACCCAAACCCATGGAAAAAGTTCTCCATTCTTTTCAAGTTGCCTTATTAGAAGGATTGTTCTCATTGTCACAATCTTGATCCAATGCACATAGAAAAGAATGTGTTTGATAATATCATTGGTACATTGTTGGAAATATCTGGAAGGACTAACGATCATGCATCGGCTCGTATAGATTTGAAAAGGCATGGGTGGTTGCCGGAGCTTCAAACTAAAGAAAATGCCGATGGTTATTTAGAATACCCCACCTCGTGTTTTTATATGTCAAAGGAAAAACAACGCTTGTTTTGCCATTTTGCCAAGTTATTTAAAATGCAAAGTTGCCTCAAGGCTATGCATCTAATGTCGCTCAATAAGTGCACGTTCATGAAGGGAAAATCACAAGATATAAGAGTCATGATGCTCATTTTATGATTCATTACTTACTTCCGATTATCGTTAAGTTAACTTTAAGCAAAGATGTGGCTGCACCTATCATAAGATTGTGTAATTTTTTAAAGCTATATGGAAAAAAACCATTGATCCGAAAGAACTTGTCAATCTTCAAACTGAGATTGTTGAAACTCTTTGCCAATTTGAAGGCATTTTTCCATTAGGTTTTTTTTGACATTATGACGCATTTACCCGTGCGCTTAGTTGATGAAATCAAGCTTGGTGGTCCTATTGCCATGAGGACCATGTATGCATTTGAGTGATATCTTCGTGAATGTAAGTCGGATGTTCGAAACACGGGTCGTCCAGAGGCTTCTATGGTAGAAGGTTACATGGCAAAGGATTGTTCTAGGTTGTGTGCAAGATACGTAAATCGTTCTAATGTTTCACCAAAAAGTGTTCTTCATAATATTGACTTACAACCATTTCTTCCAAAGCTTAGTCATCCCATTTAGGGAAGGAAAAAAACATCAAAGAAGAACAAGAAGTCTTATGACAAGATTGATAAAAAGACATGGACCCAAGCGCATCAATATGTCTTATTCAGCTGTAACTATGACAAAATCGAGCGATACATTACGTAAGATAACTTAACCTTTTTTCTCTTTTCTTTTGTTTTTCAAATTAATATGCCATACTAAGGTGATCGATCATATATTATAGTGAGCACCAGAATACTATCAGCAGCAGTAAGAAGAGGAAGTGGGAGAGTGTACGGAGTCATAACAAGGATTTTATGGATAGGTTCAAAGAGAAAGTTGATTTAAAGCTTCGAGAAGGTGAAACAGTTTTGGACCATGTGAAATGGCTCTCTAAAGGACCTTCCTTTTTTGTCAAAAAGTAAATAGGGTACTCAGTAAATGGATATAAGTTTCACATCCAAAAGAGAGATGATAATTGTGTAACTCAAAATTCCGGAGTCACTTTAACTGCTTTAACCTCTAGTTTTGCTAGTAGAAAAGAAAAGAATCCTTTAGTAGGAAATGTCAAATATTATGGATCCTTACAGGATATAATTAAGATTTCGTATCATGGACGTATTAGTGTGGTGTTATTTAGATGTGTATGGTTTTATTCGGAATTAGATGAGTAATTCACTTTGGTGAATAAGAAATCATTTGTGTAGGTAAATCATTTATTCTGGTCTCTCAAGCGCATCAAGTTTTTTATGTAGAACATCCAACTAAGGATGGATGGGATTACACTATTGAGACCCCTCTCATGGAAATCTCTGATGGTATTTAGATATTTGTTGACATTTTATATTTATACACTTCTTAAAGTCTCTAATTGTTGTTTTATTCAATATATTTATGTACTTTTACCGTCCATTCAATAACTATTTTTCTATCTTTTGATCTAACTTAGTTGCTTTGGTTGTTTACAGATGAAAGAGAGTAAACCCATTTTGGTGTAACAAAAAGTGTTATCGAACTACGAAATGAAAAGAATAGAGAGGTTGAAGTAGAATGTTAATTTCATGATAGCTAAAGGGTATAGTGGTTTGGCGAGCAAGATATTTCAAGAGAAGCTATAGTTTGCAAGTGTTAGACAAGAAGAATTGAATGATGAGGATGAAGACAACACACTTGAAGAAGATGGTGATGAGGCTGGTAGCAATGTGGGTAGTGAAGCTGGTGGAAGAAAATTAAATAATGCAAAGTTTAGATTACAATATTTGTTTAGTCATTATTCACTTGCTAGTAAACCTCACTTGTGTATATTGTGTGAAAGAAATGGGTTTAAAACTTTACAACAACTTGTTTGTAAATTACAACTCTCTAATGCGACAACTCTCTGATATTTGTAAATTACCTTGTAATTTGTATAAATGTGGCTGCTGTAATTTAGTAGCAATAGTGCTATAATTTAGTAATAATAAGGGATTTTTGTCACTAACCATCTTTTATAAGGATGACTTTGTCACAAACCATCTTTTCTAAACGAAAATGTCATAAACCATCTTTTCAGATATAATTCGTTGTTGACCACCATCTTTTGGCCGGATTTCGGCGTTGACCCGCATGTGAGCCTCACGTGGCCTATTAAAAACCTTTTTTTTTTTTTGTTTTTTTCGACTTTTAACCCCCTTAACCCGTCATTTGGCTCTTTATAATTCCAATTCTTCCTTTGACTGAAGGGTTAATGGGGGTTAAAAGTCAAAAAAATAAATTAAAAAATAGAATTTTAATGGGTCACTTGCGGGTCAACGTTGGAATCCGACCATAAGATGGTGGTCAACAACGACTTATATCAGAAAAGATGGTTTATGACAATTTCGTTTAGAAAAGATGGTTAGTGACAAAGTCACCCTTATAAAAGATGGTTAGTGACAAAAAACCCTAATAATAATGCTAAATTTGGTAGAATATATTTGGAATAATTCAGGTATTTTGTTGTTGCTTCTTTTTTTTTATGCTAGTTTGTAGATTGAGTTTTCTTTCTGCCTGATCAATTTAACTCTGAATTTCACTTGATTTTGTTTACAATTTCAGAAGAAGCATATAATGGACATGAATTCAAGAGCCGTCTCACCAACCAACTTTAGGACTATGGTTGATTATGTGGCACGTAAATCGCAAAATCAAACGTCAACCAAGTGGACACCCATGGTTGAGCGCCCTAAGAGATATATGTCACAACAAGAAAATTGGTTTCGGCCGACCGAGGTTACCGACCGAAAATCGGTCGGTAACCTCTGTTGGAATACGGATTGTCGGTAATGATAGGATTACCAACCGAAAATCGATCGGTGAGGTATTACCGACCGATTCTCGACTAAATAAGACGACCATAAAATTGGAGGGAAAAGTCAATCACCGATCGATAATTCGGTCAGTATTACCGACCGATCTATGTTCGGTCGGTAATACTAAACACTTAATCAGTTGGTGATTGGTTTTTCCATCCAAAAACAATGGGAGGGGAAAATAGATTACCGACCGAAATTGCATCGGTCGGTATTACCGATCGAATATTCATTCGGTAATCTGTATTTTTTAATATAATATATTTTACCGACCGAAATTCGATCGGTAATTTGCACTTCTGAAAAAAAGGGCAGAAATTAGCTATGCAAGCTGGTTTCCATTTCAACAATAAAAAAAATAATAATTTGTATTGCATAAAATGAATACAACTTATAGGTATCATCATAATCTGAAATCAAAACTAGTTGCATTGAAAGCAATGTTTGGAATGTACTAAAGCTATCTCTTCCAATAGAAGCTTCATCCGAAAACTCACAAACATGATAATCATATGCACTCAAGACGGCAAAAACACAGGCAGCCGTCATCAGCAGAGGTTCAATAATCTTAAGAGCTCCTTTAGTCTTTCTTACAACTCAAACGTTGAGCGGCCACTTGTCTGCGTCATTGGTGAATTTGGGATTATAGACTGACATTGTTGAACCTGCAATCCCGACATGTTTGCATAGGATACAAGTCTTGCCAATAATTACATTGTGTCTAATCTGCAAAAGCACACTTCTACCATGAATTTTGAATTGCTTAACCAGAAATAGCAGAAATCAGATTGAGCTGAAGAACCACCTGGACTAAATTATCTATAAGGTTAATTAATAAAATTCAATATTATTAAGATCAATAATAATAATGATACATTCTTATATCATCATTTCTCACGACACTTGTATTTCTTAACTAACAATTGTATTTTCTTGGTCTTTAGAAAATTGTATTTTTTTGGTCTTTAAACTTTTAAAGGTGTATAGTATGTAGTAGGTAACATTATCCATAGTTGGGATAAGAAGAATCAATAGTAGTGGAGAAATATGAATTAGCCTAAGTTTGTCCTATTAGTCAACTGACTAAGGCGTTACCTAACTTCCTATGAGACACGACATGGATGTTCGCTACAGGCATTGTCCATGAGTCTCTTGAAAAAGACCGAAGAATTTGGAAATAAAAAACTGAGAGTAATTGGCTAATTGCAATAGGGGTAATGAAAACACTGGTAATATGACCATATTATTATGAAAAAGAAGGATTTGTTTCAACTGCAAACAGTTTATTATCGCTGCTCAGAATAATAATTCAACGGTTCCAAAACGCATCACTAGCAAAATTTATTTACAACACAAAAAATAGAAAAAAATGCTAGAATACAAAATCCACAACAAACAAGAATTACCAGGTGAATTGCAGTGATCTTTATCATAAATTAGGGCTGGAAGGATAATACTCCATTACAAGCATTCAATCGCAGCATGGGGACTCTCGGAAGTTCATTCATCCCCTCAAGAACAGAATAAATTTCTTAAAAACAAGAAATCAAAAATCAAATAAGCTAAAATCTGAAAATTCACTAATTATTCCAAGAATTAAATCTGAAAATAAAACTTAAATTAAGGGTTAGAATTATACCTCAAAGAGTTGTGAAAACAACTCCAAAATCACCDCAWAATAAGCCAAAATTCAGAAAAATTCACAAGCCCAGKCTRAAACAGCAGCAACAGCTAGCAATCCGTAAAACCCTCAAATTCGTGCTAAACCTCCCAAAATCACGCACAACAGCAACAGGAACTAAGTAAATTTGGTTTAATCCATTATAAATATAAAAAACAACTCATTGAATAGAAGATTACCATCAGCATGCTTTACAATACCCTTCGGGTACTTAGTTCAGACTTGCAGAAATGACCTTCAAATAAACATACAAGATATTCAAATAAACATACATGATAATCAAATAAACATATTGATTGAGAAAAATTAATCAAATATAGATTTTAGCAATGTGTTACGTGTATACCTCCACAGCCTTGGTATAATTCCCTATTGAATCTCCAATCATAAAAATTTTGAGTAAATTTATAAGAAGGAAGGAAGCGGTCATTTATGTCACTTACAATCAAATTTTATGTTCCGTAAATACTCATGCATCATTATAAATTACGAATACCATATCTGATCTGTTTGAAGTAATCCCGTGAGAAGAACAATCAAATTTGGGTTGTCTAAAGCTGCTAAATTTATAATAATTTGAGCTAAATAGTTCCCTTCCCTACGCCAACCCCAAAAATAGCAATAAGGAAAAAGAAAGATAACAGATCCCCTTGACTTTGGGTCTTTAAGCTTTGTTGTACACTTGTACATTACGACTGGGTAACACTATCCACATGCATCCTCTACTTTTAAACCCCCAAACACAATTATAGAAAGGGGATATAACGATATAAATTTTTCCCGACTCCCTGCGCTATACATGTCATGTATATATGTGAAAAGGAAAAGATCAAGAGAGGTCACAGGTTGTCATAGAAGGAACATCCAGTGGTTTAATAATGTCGAGCATATCATATGTAAAAAAGAACACTACATCAATTATTACATACCTGAAATTCAATATGCCTTGGATTTTGTATGTACTTCTCGAGATAAACTCCATCATTATTGAATGCAGCTGCAGCCTCACTCTTAGTTTGCTGATAGATATGAATCCACAATTCAAGAAGGAAAAAAAACATGAACATCAATAATTATTTGCAGATACATTCACCAATATTAAGGGCTTAAGTAGCACTTGAAAAACTGATGCTTGAGCCACACATTGGTCATAACCCACATACAGACTCACATATACTTGCACTAATATTAAGGTGTGGATAAATCTGACACAAATATAACTTAACAACAGCAATCTGCAAAAGAAAAGTGCAACTAGTAAAGCAGCAGTTTGATCATCACCTACAGCAACTTCACAAATTCATCTGGCTCTTTAGCAAGACGCATCCCACGACCACCGCCCCCTGCAGTTGCCTTTGAACAAAATAAATTAAGACTCTCCATACATTACAGAATTTACAGAATGGGGCTCTCCAAAATGCATTCCTTTTATTAAGCTAAGGTCGGTTATATGGGTAAATTTATAATTAAGATCTATTATATGCAAGCATAGCACAAAACTAAGAAGACCAATAAGTGTTTAAAAGTAAAAGCGGATATATGCATATGCAAGTCTGTGTATACTTAACCTGATTCAAACAAAATTCTTATTCAGGCCTGAATTATAAATCACATTATTTGTACTTAAACTCAAATCAAATTATAATCCAGACAAAATCAATCCTTCATATACTCAAACAAGACTTGCACATACCTATACCTTAATCAGACCAAAATATACCCAAAAAATCACACCAAAATATAAATCATAACTGTAATTTCAGTGACATTTGAAGAGAATATTATAGTAATAATTAATCCAAGTCTTATTCTACCCTACAATGAAATCACGCAACACAACCACAACCGCCACGACCCAGCAACCACTCTAACCCAAAACAACGACCACTGCAACCACAAACAACGCCACCCAACCATGTAACCAACCAACAACAAGAATAGTCGCCATTTCCAAAACATAATTTCCAACTAGAATAGTCATAAAATCAGATCTAAAAATCCACATGAAAACGAAAATTCGAAAAAAAAAACGAATTCAGGCTCAAATTATAAATTAACTCAATGAATTAAAACTGAAAATTAAACTAAATTTAAAGGAGAATTCAAATACCTCAAGGAGTGTGAATACAACTCCTAACACTCCCAAAATCGACCCAAAATTAAACCCAGCAGAGCCACGAACCCTAAACCCCCAAATTCTTGAAATTCGTGAACCCTAAACTTCCAAAATTCGCAAATTGAAGAGAAAAGTAAGCACTAACCCTTAATCTAACCGAAAACAGAAGTGAAAATTTAAAAAAAATGTCAAAAATGAAAAGTTGAAGAAAATTATAATGAAAATTTATGAAAAAACTAAAGAATAGGAAATTAAAGATAAAATGGCTAAAACGAAAAATTGAAGAATTTTTTTTAAAGACGCAAAAAAATTTGGGGGAAAAAAGAAGGAAAACCCTAGATCTAACATGAAAATCAAAAAGGAAAAAAAAAATATAAACCTAGATTTGAATTTCAATCATTAACAAATTTAAACCTACATCAAAATTTACAACATTTCTTCTTTAAAAATCAGAATCAAATACAAATTTAAACCAAAAAAAACAAAGTTAAACAACAAAATTGAAAACAAAACCAGATATGTAAAAAATCAAAAACAAACCTCAAAAAATGAAGGGTGGGGTTCGGCAGAGGTGTGGATGTGCAGCAGCGGCGACGGAGGAGGGAGGGCCTTGATTGAGTGAGGAGACTGGAGAGACAGAGAGTTGAAAGAAATGAGAAGGGAGGATGGAGGGTCCGTGATTGAGGGAGGGTGAGAGGAGAGAGAGAGTGAATGAGATAAGGTGATAAGGAATTGAGAGGAGAGAGAGTGAATGAGTCATAAGGAATAAGAAAAGAAAGGATAGTGGGGGGGGGGGGGGGGGGCACCCGGATAAATATAAAAGGAGGGAGATTGGGAGAGGGTGAGCGATTTTTTAAAAAATATTAGTGTAGTGCACCGACCGATTTTGAAATTGGTCGGTATTTCGGTCGGTGAGTGGTTTTTTCTTTTAATGGAGGGAAAAACTTCGAAGGGAAAAAACCAATCAACTTACCGACCGAAATAACGGTCGGTAAATAACATCGACTGATTTCGGTCGGTATTACCAACCTATTTATTTGTGGTCGGTAATTTCGGTCGGCCTTAGGCGAATTTCTAGTAGTGTGCAAGAGCATGTGAATCCACAAAATCAAACGTCAAACACTAAAGATTTACGTGAGCATGTAGCTGTCAATTGCATGTAACCACGAAAAGGTCCCAACAACAAATAGAAAAACCAACTTAACAACCACAAAAGAAGCAACAAGTGAAGAAGAGCATGTCAGCTTTTCTTAGCCTTCGTAAGAGACAAGAAAATGTGATTGGCGATGAGAATGCTGAACATCATACACACTATGCAGTGCAACCAAGAGTAGTTGAAAGACCATTCATAAATGAGGAACAAGTGCATATAAGGGAGGTGAGATCAAGAGAAGTTGAAAGGCCACTCATAAATAATGATGAAGAAATTCATATTGCACATGAACAAGAACTTCAACTCGAGAATGAAATGGTACAGGAACGTATTTTGTGATAACTTAATTATTTTGTATTTAGTTTATTTAGTTTATTTGAGACTATTATTTTTTAATGCATAGCTCCTAAAAGAAGGAAGACACGAGGGCCTACAAAAATGGAAATGTTCATGCAAGACCACCAAATGAATACAAAATGATTTTTCTGAACTCATTTGGGCAACCAATTGGTCCCTCAAGCGAAGTCAGTGATGAGTACACTCGATTCTTAGGCACAACTGCTAGAGACTCAGAAGTTGCGCCGCTCATTATTCTTAGATGGCCAAGATACAATACTACACAACATGATCCTATTTGGGATTACATATTGGTATGGTTGTGCTTGATTTTTTTCCCAATTAAATTGTGCTCCTATATGGATTAGTGCTAACTTATTATATAATTGGAATGTAGGTAAAGTACATGATCCTGAAATAAGGAAGAAAGTGGAGCATAGAAAAGATCGGGGTTAATTGGCGTATTTGGAAAAGTACGGTGAAACACAGTCACTTCTATGCACATACAACTCATGAAGCAAGACTTAAAGATCAGCCAGCAACAATTCCAGATCTTCAATACAAAAAACTTCTAGAATATTGGAGCTGTCCAGAAGTTGAGGTATATTATATTTGTTATTTGTCTGCTATGATTGGTTGTTAACTTG
Source organism: Bassia scoparia (assembly GCA_008642245.1). Taxonomy (NCBI): domain Eukaryota; kingdom Viridiplantae; phylum Streptophyta; class Magnoliopsida; order Caryophyllales; family Amaranthaceae; genus Bassia; species Bassia scoparia. The sequence continues at coordinate 6,029 of SNQN01002781.1, read as the reverse complement.
TAAATGATCCTTGGCTACTATGATCAATAGATCAAGTGTTTGGACTGTTATTGTGGTGGAATTTGATCATTTAGACTATTATTATGGCAGCATTTTTTTTTTATTATAGATGATACAGGGTTATTATTGATATGTATGAGCATAGGATGACCTTGCTATTTTTTTAAGGCTCAATAATTTAGTTACCTATGAATGAACTCAATATTTGTCAGCCACATATTTACTCGCAGCAACCTGTATTTTTTGCTGGTTACTTGTTATGTCGGTAAACTCCTACTGATTTCCCTTCATTCCCCTTTAATTAACTCTAATTACTCTATTAATAATTCTTCTTTAAACACCCCTTTAGAAAACTGAATCAAAAAACGAGGAAATTGTTCCAACGGTCAAATAATGAATAACTATTCCAAGAAAATAAAAAAAAACATACATGGGTGAAATATATTTTATGATTACCTATGAATGAACTCAATATTGCTGATGTTTCTAACACTTTCTTACTGCATTTCCTTCTTACTTTTATTGTTTGCTTCCTTGCACTTCTTTCTTACTGCATCAAGTGACAATGTTGGATATTATATTCGGTGTTTTTTAAATTACTCTCCTTATTGCACTATAACTACTAGGATCAAAGTAAGAAAAACAAGGCGAATCGAGAAACTCTTGATGACATGCACACCTTGGGCCTGAAATCCTATGCTAGGTTTCATTATGAGTTGGTAGGTAACTAGTTTGCACGCTTTTTAATTTCATGCGATAAATTAATTTATATCATCACAAGCATAATACTTCTTGTTAGTAGCAGCAAGATGACCCGGAACATAAAGAGCCCTCCCAAGTAAAGGTATACATTGAGTCAAGGAAAAGAAATCCGAAGAGGAAATACAAGATCAGCTTTGCAAAAGACGAAGACAATATAGTACGTAACTAATAATGTGAATTATTACATCTAGTTTTTTAATAGAAGTGACAAAACTGAGAAACTAAACATCTTTTATTGTATAGGCAAAAATGGAAGCTTTGGCGGCGAAGACATGTGAAAGATCTAGGTTTAGAGATCCTTACTATGATGTGATTACTAAACCTTAACATAGTTGGCGTCGTCGTCTTTATGGTCAAGGTGTGAACAAAACCGTTTTGAAGAATAAGGGAAAAAAGTCTGATTTCATATTGCCACAAGAGTTCGTTCGTATAAAGCATGTAAAAGGACTTTATCGGACAACACCAAGAAGCTAATCCCGGGATGAATTTTTTTATCCCAGAAGGTTTTGGCGGGCAATCTTCAGCTACAAAGCACCTGGAAAATCAAGTAACATATTTTGAAGTTACTTCCCGCATAGTTTTTAATTTTGTTTTTTACTTCCCGCATAAACTGAGGAGAAATTACTGCATTGCTGGTTAATGCATTAAAACACATCCACAGTATGTCATATATTTTCCCTTATTTTGTGCTTCAATTATGTCGTGCGTTGTATCCAATCTTGCGGGCCTTTCAGCCTTGATGATTTATACATTCACCAAAATTTCCAGATTAAATGGCTTTGAAATTCAGCTCACAAGACCAAAATCAGTTTACTCTGGCCTCATGCATATGCACCTTATTAATTAGCTTTATTTAAGGTTAACTAGTAAGTATTTTGATTAACTAGTAAGGATTTAATTAGAAGCTAACCTCAGTTACTATATTCATGGTTTACAAAGAACTCATCACAAGCTGACCTGAACTACAACATTCTGATCAAATAACAATTAATAGAACAAAAAAAAAAAGAATTGCCTTTGAAAGAAAGCACATAATTGCAAGGTGTTATTTGCATCAGTCAGTCAGAAGCAGATAAATGAAAGGACATAAAAAAACTTGAGGAAATTAAAATAAAAAACGCTGATTATAATTTTTGGGTGAGAGATATACTCATTGCTAAAGAGAGTTCACATGTTGGTAAGCTCAAAAAGGCACAAACCATATCTCGTGTCTATATGGTTACTTAAAAGAAGATAAGATTATATGCATACTGTAGACACCTGAAAATGTGTCTCCCCAAATGAGTAATCCGTGATGAAACATACCGCGTCTCACGTTTGTTTCGAATCAGAAAAGATGCTTTGAATTCACAAAAGTTGGAAATACGTGAGGTCGTACTCGGAACTATTGAGCAAAGGTCAAATACAAGGCAAAAATATTTTCTTTCGGTTTTCTCAAAGGTTTTCAAAGGTTTTCTCAAAGTTTTCAAACAAGTTACAGACTGGCGATTCTCAGCCTTTTGATCTCATCATTGCGTACATTTTTCTGAACCGCCAGTATTTTAAATTATTTTTCTGATTTTTCTATGATTCTATAATTTTGCAATGTTAAATACGCAGAATAGCAGAAAATACATGAATAATTAGAAAAATACTCCGAAAATACGTGAACCTTAGAAAATCTAGAACTCTTGCTTGGAGAGCAAGGGTGTCTAGGTGCGTCGAATCAAGGGAAATCACGAATAAAATCGGGAAAATCAAAATATTTTCGAGGTTTTTGGAAAATATATACGCAATCATCGAGCGTATATACGCAGGTATGGAGCGTATATACGCTGAACAGGAGCGTATATACGCTCCATATGCTGCGTATATACGCTCAACCAAGTATAACGAAGTTTGCCAAAATTCTATAGAAAGTTGCCTACGTATATACGCTGAGGATGAGCGTATATACGCAGGAAAGCAGCGTAATAGCTCATATGCAGCGTATATACGCTGCCTCCTGCGTATATACCTCATCCTCAGCTATATATACGCAGGGTTTTGCTGATCGTTTTTGCCTCGTGCTATAAATACTCCTTGCCTTGCTCAGTCCGAGACACTTACAACTTCATACGACCTTCACTTCATACACTTCACACGCACATTTCCGAGGCATACTCTCTCCTCTCTCTAAAACACTCTAACATTAAAACATTCGTTTTAGTTCAAAGCATCGATTCCTTTCGAATCAACAAGCGATAACAAAAGGTTGAATTTGAGATTATTCGCCAATAATTTCTCTCACTTTCTTTTAATTTGACTAACCATTGTTATGAGTTTTAATGTATAAAAACAATGTAGAAACCACTTTTTAATCGTTTCATGTAAATATGTAGGGTTTTCTTAATGCTCATTTTACATGGTTTTTTGGTTTTCATATTCTTTCATTGTTTCATTATTATTATCCATTGTCAATACTAAAATTCTATTATCTTGTAAGCATTCAAGGCGAAAGATCCATTGCGCTTTGCGTTTTTATATGGACTGAACAATTGTTTTCTTGTTTTCATGTAGCGATTCAAGGCAAAGGATTGTTTCGTTTTCGTTTACAAACTAACCTTTAATTATTTGTTTGCAGATTTAGGGTAAATTGGTTTGTACATAATTTGCGAAGTTCATATACTCAATTGTCATTGTTGTATATTTTGTATATATTTGTTAAATAAGACCTGGAATTAGTGATCACTTAAATCAGATGAACTATGAAAACACTGTTTTTAGGCACGTTTAAACATGATAATGCAAGTGGTCACAATTTCTAGGTTAGGTAGTTCTTGTGCATAATAGAAACATACTCACTTAGTAATCTTTAGGTTAGTACGGCTTTTAAAGGTGCTAAAAAATGTAAGTTGTGTGCATCCAATAAATCGTGTTAATGGAATACAATGACGAGTAGAGGCGTACAATGCGGCGAATTGGGTTACAGATCTGATTCGTACCAAGTCCCCTGAACCCACGAATGGTTACTTGATTTGGACGTGGGCATTGATTGGACCAAACGTTTGGGGTCCGTGAATAACCTTTCCAGGCACGGTGGGATTCCCATTACTCGACAACATACCCACGCACTCACGTGCGGATCCGTGGCTCAAGCCCACGCAAAAGCACCTCGATGTAATACCAAGCCGCGGCCCGCATAACGCTGAGGGCGCGGCCACGTCTACACAATTTGGCGACTCTGCTGGGGATAATACCGTTAGGTGAAGTGGACAGACTTGAAAAGTCTCGCTAATTCCATCATCAGTTATTGGATTTTGCAATTTTGCATGTACTTATTTCGAATAAGGTCGCGCTAGGCCTTGGCTTCACTACGAGCATGTTCTATGCTCGAGACTACCATAAGGGGGGATACTACTTGGCTGCATGTGGTTAATTGATGCATGGCTAAGACAAGTCCTATCCCGCCATCCGTGTGTGCACGTGTTACTGATGCAGTGCGCATAAGGGGTATCTTGGCCATACACGCTAATTGCAAGTGGTGAAAACTGAACCAAGCTCTACCTTAGGGTGGTACACCTCTGACTTAACCTAGACGCGACATATTGACTTGTCATCATGTGTCTTGTATATATTGCATGTATGGGTCCTAGCCATTGTACAAGTTCTAGACTTAAAACAACACTTTCATATAGTCACATGGTATCTTTTATTCGCATCATGCATTCCATAAGCCATAGTGACTTTGGTTGACTTCTGCGTGGCTATGACCGTAGTCGACACAGACTTTGACCTAGGTTTGACCTTGACATTAGAGTCCTCATTAGAGTCTCATAGACTCTGATCTTAGGTCTAGACCTTACTAAGGGTATGGCACAACTTTGACCTTAGACGTTACTTAGAACCCACATTAGGTTTGACTGCATTCAGAAACAGGCTCGACATCTAGGCATGACCCTACCACTTGGAATGTGCATATTCTCACGTCATTTGTGTGCCCTTTCAAAAAAAAAAAAAAATAAAAAAAAAAATTAAAAAATTCAAAAAAAAAAATCAAAAAAATTCAAAAACAAAGGGCACTTGCAACATTATTCTCGGAAAGATGCCATGGAATTAGGACATGCATTTGCATTGCATTCATATGTTCAATAATGACAAGGAAGTTCGCTAAGGGTTTATTTTCTTTTTGAAACAGGGGTGAAGTCGTCAACCCTTGCTCGACCAAAGAGTTTGAGCTAGCCAGTCCCAATACTAACTTCTCCTACCTTCATTGATCCAAACCCAATCCAAACTAGCCTTTCTCCAACCTTCATCACCATCAGCCCTAAACCAAAATGGCCTCCCAACAAGAAAGCTCCAAAAGCTTGCCGAGCAAGTTCAACAGCTTGAAGCTCAAATGCAAGGAGTTGACTCGGGTCTCCTTGACAGCTGTTTGAAAGGCAAATCAAATAAAGCACCGACCCTGCCTCTCTACAAGACCAACCTCCTCTTGACCCGAACTTGCAACCAAACTGCCGAAGGATCTCAGCCGAAGACATACCCAAGTTCAATGCGACTGATGACCCTTCGATTCCATATAAGGGATTAAGACCACCATGGCACTTAAGGAATTGACTCTGCCTTGTTTCCAATGGTCTTTCCCCTTTCCTTGGAACCGATATGTCAGAAGTGGTTCTTTTCACTTCCTGAGAAAGAAATAGCTACTTGGGAAGAACATCGTCCACTGCATCATGCAGATGAAAGGGTAACATTCAGACCCAAAATCGTCGAGAGCTAGAAATCCTTAACTACGGAGAGAACGAGGGGTTCACAACCTATGATAGATGGATGAGGAGTTTGTCCCTTGCCCTTAGTCTCCGCTTACTACAAAAGAGAGGTCAAATTTCAATTTCTGGCCTCCACCGATACAAAGTCAATCTAATGTTGGGCCCGATGAGACACCTGAAAATGTGTTCCCCAAATAGTATCCGTGATGAAAATACGTGTTGGGTTTTTGTTAGAATCAAAGATCTTTGAATTCCAAAAGTTGGAAATACGCAAGGTCGTAACTCGGAAATATTGAGCAAAAGGTAAAGGCAAGGCAAAATGTTTCTTCGGTTTCCAAAGGTTCAAAGGTTTTCTAAAAGGCGATTCTCAAGCTTTTCGTTTCATCATGTCCGCATTTTCGAATCGCCATATTTTTAAATTTTTCTGATTTTTATAGATTTTTTATGAATTTGCAATGTTTAAATACGCAGAATAGCAGAAAATACATGAATAATTAGAAAAATACTCGGAAATACGTGGAACTAGACATTCGAACTTGC
>SNQN01002780.1:38623-69009 GCA_008642245.1 Bassia scoparia | reverse complement strand
ACCTCCAATGATAGTTCGTGTCAATTAAATGGCAAGCATGGGATGTAGGATTTCCTGTTCGACCTGAAAGAAAATGAAGAGAGTCTTGGTCTGATTCCATCCTTAAGGCATTGTGCATTGATGTATTTGGCAATAATCTCGACCTGCTATGGCAATTCTCAGTAAATTTTATTAAGCCAGGTACTAACAATTGTCACCACAAAGGGCACTGAAGGAATAAGATTGCTCGTTACTCGCGTATAAGATAGGGAACAGAAGAAGACTAGGGTATCTACGCAAGCTACTAAGAGTGTCTGGCCTTGGTTGGGCTACGTTAAGTAGCTGAGATCCGGCTGGATACTTATGCTCGAGCGACCCGAAAATGCTTAAGACTCTCAAAATGGATATTGTGTTCTTAGCTATGGAGGAAACTGGCAATATCATATGGGAAGTAAGCCAAGAGCAAAACACTGACATTCACGTCAAAACAGCCGAATTGATTTGCCTTGTATGAAGCAGGACGTGATGTGTATGGTGCAGGGATCGATGATTAGCCCGACATCCAGGGAGCCAGTGAATGAGAACTGTTGCAAGAAACATGTCCACTTGATCTTCGAGATAATCTACTCTGCATATCAAGTAAAGTAATGTCATTAATAGGAGATAAAACAAAGCACATCAATCGCAAGCTCTGTCTTGCACGGCATGATTTACAAAAGGGAAGGGAGATTGAGGTCCAGAAAATTCAATCATGTGATAATCGGCGACTTGTTCAAGGCGCATCATTTCCATCGACGAAATTTGAGGAAATTAGTACATAAGATCGGCATGCGTACCTCATTGAGTGTTATGTTGAATTCAGGGGAGTAAATTTCTACGTTACTGCACTCTTTTTTCTTCGACAGGTTTTTATCCACATAGGGTTTGATCCTGGCAAGGGTTTTTAAATGAGGCGGTACAGAAAGTCAGATTAAGTCAAATGGTATCGTGCGTCTTTTTCCTTGGCTAGGTTTCTCCACTGGGTTTCCTAGCAGAAGGTTTTAAACGAGGATAACTTAATGCAAATGATAAGATAATTATTCAAGGGGGAGTGTTGAGAATCACCAATTATTGTTGTAACTATTAGTATTTTTACTAAGGTGAATATTATTATTTTCAGTATAAATCAATAGTAAAGCATTGTGATATAACCCTCATATTTTTGCCTATATTATGGTTTGCTATGAAGGTTTGTATGTACAGCTAATAACAAGTAACAAAAATCTTCATACTATTTTACTACTCTCCTTACTATTCTCTTCATAATCTAGTAAATACTTGTTCTAGTGGTTCGCTACTAATCAGCAAGTATTCCCCAATTTCTTAAAATAATTTCATATTTAGTCATATTCTACTGATAAAGTCAAGTTTTTAATTAACTTACACAAGAGAATTTTTGTATATGTATTAACTTTCATTAAATCAAATGAAAACTTAAAACCCACTCAGACCTCTCTCTGATTCCTTGCCTTCCTCGCTAACAGCCAGCTCAATAAATGATTGTTTCTTATATTAATGTTAAGGAGTTAGTTTGTTCACATAAAATATAATGTTAGTAAGCTAGGTAGTTGTGCAAACTCCTTATATTATTATTAATATTCAATATTAGTCTTGCTTAATTTGTTTTGTTCTCTTTCCTGGCCTTTTCATTGTTTTGTTATGAACGAACCTAATTTAGTTGGATTAACTTGGAGCAGGGCTTTAAGAAGATCAACAAGAAAGATGAGTCTCTTCTCTTTGTTTTTCACTCTTTTTTCTCGGTCTTTCACTGTCATTTCACTAACTCATCTCTTTTATCTAACAATCATCTATAATTGTTTTCCACAACAAAAGGATCTCTTTCCTTTACTCTTCAGGTACTTTACAAAACATCTTTTATTTGAATGTGCCATCTAAGTAGAATGAAATTGAACAAATTAATGGTTTGGACTGGTGGGTCCACTACATAACCGACTTTTTCCTTTTTATTTTTTATTTTTGGTACTTACTTTTTTTAACAAACAATGAGATTCTGCATGTGTATTAATAATTATGGACCGAAGTCAAAGTCATTACCTATGCCAAAAAGGGTCATTAACTAGGTATATCCCACATCATGTGGTAGATATAAGAACAGAGCAGTAAAAAGAAACTAAAGGCGTATAAAAGAGTAACCAGATAGCGCATAATAGAGTAAGAAGTCTAAGCAGAGCAGCATATCAAACATTCAATACATACAGCCATTATCACAATTGAGGAGCAAACATTCCAACAGCAACTAGGTCTTAGCTCCAGAAGAGGAGGAATGGTAGTGGGGTCAAGGCCAAGTGACATATTCTGAGTGTCGTGCACATATGGGCTTAGCCATGGAACTGATGGAACAGCGAGCTATTTGTAGCCATATGAATGGCAATAGTTAGCAGCTGCATGGGCACCCATTGGCATATCTGATGATATGGACTAGGTTGATGGGTGCATTTGGTTTCTTTTAAGACAGAGAAGCGACGCTCTTCACAGTAATGGGGTTAAGGGCATGAGTCTTATGGTTGAGCATCTCTAGCAGAGTCAGTAGGAATAGCCTGCTCAGTCTCTCTCAACAATGTGTTGCATTGCGTCCCTCCTAGCAAGAGCGAATCACTTCCTCAAGGCAGTTAATTCTACAGCTAGAGTTGTTAATGGGAGTTGAACTTGAAGCAAAGGCCTCCACCCCATGTCCTTTCCATCAGATGACAGCTCAGCTCCTGGAGTTTGTTGTGCAGCTCTTGTAGAGATCTCCAGCTTGCATCAACATTAAGTTTGAATAATCGCTGGCAGCTGGTGGCTTCCAGACTTCGTAGTATGGTGTTAGGACACAAGGCGCAGCTTTTTTCCTTGGCAGCCCTGTATAGCAATACCACAATGGGTCAGCAAGGTCAAACCTATAACAGTGAAAAATAGCCTGACATACTTCATGGTTCTGTCAAAGCCTTCAAACACACAAGTATTTCTCATCCTCCATATGTGCCAAAGTGCAGTAACAAAAGTAACACCCCAATTCATATCCAAGTTAAGATTAAATTCGAGCCAATCAAACCAACAAGCAGAATAGAAATTGTTGTAATTGAAGAACCGGATATTGTAGCAAGAGTCCAGAATGAGCTTCCAAAGTGATAAGGAAGACTGACAATCTCGAAAAAGGTGCAGATGAGATTCAACCTCTTTGTAACACCTAGAACAGACAGGATCAAACTGTGGAATCTTGAGGGCAAGTTTGTCACCAACTGGAAGAATGYCATGCACAATGTTCRAGAGAAGCATTTTATACTTGTAAGGGACKTTTATTTTCCAAAGGAACCTCCAATTGGAACAAGCATCTGTGAGGGAGGAGGGAGTGYGAGGCAGTGTGTGATAATAGGCAGTCCTAATGGAGAAGTCTCCATTCTTTGTTAGGTGCCAATGAAGGTAATCTTGAGTAAGAGGGGCAGACTGAAGAGGGGTAGAAATGATGTTGTGGATAATGGTGGGTGACAAAAGGTGGGCAATGTCATTGAGGTACCAGGAGTTATTCCTGATAATGTGAGAAACTCTCCAGTGACCTATAAGGTCTGGGATTCTTGYTATGATTTTGTACAAAGGATCATCACCTACCCAATGGTCAAACCATAGTGAAGTGGTGGCCCCAGTACCAATGCATATTTTCATACCCTTTTTCAAAATAGGTCTCCCTTTGAGAATATKCCTCCAGAGGGGAGAGTTGTTAGAATTTGGAAGGGCATCCATGAAGTTGGTGTACTTGAGGTACTTTGCAGTGAGGATTTTAACCCATAGTAGGTTAGGGCAAGTCATCATCTTCCACCCTAGCTTTGCCATGAAGGTAAGGTTCCAGTGTGGGAGGTTCCTAATCCCTAACCCCCCTTTACTTAGAGGTTGACAAACATTGGACCAAGATGTTCTAGGAATGAATCTAGAGCTGTTAACCTTGTTCCATAGAAATTTCTTACATTGCTTAGCAAGGTCATTAGTGACTGAGACAGGCAGCAGATTAGTCTGCATGGAGTAGAGAGGGTAAGCACTTAAGACAGACTTAACTAAGGTGCATCTTCCTGCCATATTTAGGAGCTTGGATTGCCAACCKCTTATTTGTTTGAAAGTTTTATCCAACATGTCAAAGTAGTCAGACTTCTTTAGTTTGTTTGGGCTGATTTCAATGCCTAGATACTTGCCAAAGGAGCATGTATCAGGGAATGAAAATGAAGATTTGACACTCGCATCTGTCTTATCTAATGCACACTTTTGTTTGAAAAAGATGACATTCTCGGGATCTTTGTGAGACTCGACAAACATAAACCTGATTGCTTACAAAGCTCATGCATGAATTGTAATTGATGGTGGTGAATGTTTGGAATAGAAAGCAGCCAACAAAGGAAGACTCACAGCATAAAACAAGTGGGAGGGGCAAATTGTCTTTGTGATATGTGAGAGGTTTCCACTCTCAGTAGCAGACACGATTGTTCAATGAGTCTAGAGAGTCCTTTCACAGGCAAAGGACAAAGATGTATGGAGATAGGGCGATTCCTTACCTGATACCCCTAGTAGGAGTGAGGATTCTGGTGATCTCTCCAATTTCCATAAGCAGGAAATGGAAGAGGAGGATGCACACATGATCCCAGGATTAATTATGGTATCAGGGAAAGTGAAAAGTTGAGAGGTCCCCAATGAAACCATGCAGAGTGGTCAAATAGGCTTATGTTAAGTCAATTTTTGAAGTGCCATGATATTATCGGCCCTTTTTGAACTTTTAACCAGTAATAGAGGGCAAGGCTCTTTGATGATAAATAAATTCTCCTCAATTCCCTTCCCTTATGAAGCTGGTCTTGAGAAGAGGGTGTCAAGGTATTTAGTATGTGGTTTGATTCTGGTGACGTTGGGTGATCAAGCTTGTAGGATAGTATTGAAGTCCAATAGGTTCATGAAGATTGACTCATGTATCTGTGTGTGTGAGAGGAGTCTGTCTTTGAGGAATTAGACATAGGTAGGATCATTGAGGGAAGGTCGGTAAAGGTACAGAGGTAAGGTTTAGTGATGAGCCATTATGAGGGAATGGAGAGACATCCTCCAGAGTGTTTGTACTTCGTGTTGCGTTTCATCACAAGACACAAAGTGGAAGTGTTTTAACAATTCCTCGTTGGGCATACAGAGGCCAGGAAGCATAGTCCTTCACATAAGGAGGGATTTCCTATCATCCTCTTGCAAAGGATCCTCATCATTTGCCAATCAAGAGTACATCTTATGATTTTAAATGAGAGAGAAAGTGAAGAGAGGATGGGAAATCCTCTTGTTGTTGCATGCTCTATGAGGACATTGGGTGTCGTTTTCCATTGACTTATTGTACTTATCTGAGCTTATATTGTAATTAATGCTTTATTTTATCTTATTCAATCTGAACTTATCAGAGTTTAATTAAATACTTAATCTGAACTTATTTAAAATTATTTTTGTTGAGAGAGAAAAATAATGATTAAACTTATTAGTACTTATATGAATTATGCAAATTTATCTATTACAATAAGTATTAAAAATAAGTTGAGGAGAACAAGAACCATTATTAAAAATTATGTACTATATGCCCGCAAAAAAATTATGTTACTATATATACTTTGGAATAGTTTGGTTGTAAGGGATTGTAGTTGAATTCAATATAGTTGTTGTAAATTGTTTTTTTTTCAAGGCATGGTATTTAAAAAATTAATTTTATAAAAATAAATTATTCATTGCGAATTTGCAATACCTTTATAAGAAAACTCGTAAAATACTAAAATAAAAATGGAGAGACGCTGGATGTACTACTGGACATATATAGTTAACTATAGCTGTACATAAGTGCGTGAACAAGAGAGAAACCAGTATAAATCGAGTTTTTCCAAACACGGAAATTATGTTTTTCTATTAAGTCTTAAATTTTGTCATTTAAGATCATCGGGTTAAAAATGAAAATAAACTATAATGCAATGTAGAGAAACAATTAGCTTTGATGATCTTCCAAAGTAAATAGATGCAATGAATTATGTATTCTTCTAGTACTTTTCGTGTCCGCCTTTCACTTGATGGCTGTTTCCCATATGTGTTCTTTTCAACTTATTTGTTATTATCAGTAAGTTATCTGAAATTAATTTTGTGAGAGGAAAAATAATATAGTTCTTCCGTATCAAATCAAACGCAAACAAACCACATTTCACGCATTTCGAGTTTGAGATTTGACAATGTAAACAGCAAATTATTCAAAATAATTTTAATACAATGAAGAATGAGATTAATAACTTTATTGTGTTTCAAAATTATTTGATTAATTCGCTTATTACATAGTTATTTCAATCTCGAAAGACGTGAAATCTTGGTTTTTAGCGTTTTATGTTATACGGAGGAAATATATTTTTTCAGCCTTTTTAGTATTTTGTTTAAACTTATCCTATTCAATAACAATTAGAATGGAAAACAAGTCAAAAAAAAAACTTCTTGTATAGTATATGATGAAGTAGAGACTCATACCAGCTAGAGATAAAGCGCGGCTGAAATCTTGGTTAACACATCAAAATTGACGGACAATGTTAGATTACGTTGAGAAAAGGTTTGGGATATAGTTGGATATTGTTAAAAATTAACAAAACAAAGTTTGCATATAGTTGAACAATGTTATAATTTGTGTAAAGTTTATCTTTTTTCACATTTAAAAAAAAATGAACAATGGTAAATATGATAAACAGTGTGAAACAGTAACAAAAAACAATGAACAGTAATCGCGCTATACTTCTATGTGATATAAGTCTATGATTTCTCTATAGTATATAGCCTTCAAGTTTCAAGTGGATAATAATCAAATGATGATGCGGTGTGATTTTACCTCAAATATGGTCCCGACTCCCGACAATAAGTTTTAATGATGTCGTAACCTTTCAATTCTGAATTTGTGATGGAAATGCTTAACAAACCAAATCTTCTTTCGCGTTACGTTTCTCTATATCATCCACGAACTCTGCTCCTACGTGTGTCAGTTCCGGTTATCAGGACATTTTTGAGTTGACTTTGATTGTTTCGTATTATTTTGGTCAAACAATTTAGATCGGGTTCATTTTAATTTAATTCGAAACATTTAGGGGGTGTTTGTTTTGAGGGAATAGATGGATAGGAATGGAAATTTTAATCTCAATGTCCTAAACTCTCATGTTTGTTTGTGGGGAATGAAATTATTTGAGGGAAGGGGAATGAGATTAATTGAGGTCAATTCCCATGGTTTTATTACCTAGGGGGTTGGTATTTGATGGGGAATTCATCTTTATTTTATTTTTCCTTTTTTTTGCTCAAAGTTATTTTTTCATCTAATTTTATTTCCTTTTTTTTCTCCTTTTCAAATCCCCATTTATTCCCAAATCAATACCAAACAAGAGATTGAGATAATTTTATCAATTCCCACCTTCTAATTTCCATTCCCACTTGCCAAACGCCCCTTAGGGCATTATTACTTGTTAACTTCAGTCCAAACACATTTCACAATTATTCTTAGATTAGTATTTTGCAGGAAAAACAATTAAGGATAAATTCAAGTTATGGGTCATTTTCAATTTAGATTTGCAAATAATTCAGTTAATCCAACAAGTTCCAACCCAAATTGACACCCTCTAAACTAGTTTCTTCTTTCAAAAAGATATGAGGACTTCATGAGTAATAAGTCTTATGTGTATGGGAATATGGGATGGACATATTAATGTTAAGGAGTATATTCAAATTAAAGCAATTCATTCAGGGCATGACTATATCTACCCGGTAGGTCATCCACCCACTACTAATACAATAATAAAATATTGATTATTGAGTTGAGTGACGTACCATCATCACCATCTTCTACAAGTTTTATTTAAAGGTGGGTAGTTTACTCGATGAGTAAACAAAGCTTTTTCCCATTTAAAAACAGTGCACATAATTAACTGTAATGACACCTTGATAAATTATAAATTTAAGTCTAATACTCCATCCGTTACGTAAAAATTTGAAATAATTGACATTATTTATTAGATGTAAAATATTCCATTGTTTCAAGTAAAGCATAACGGAGGGATATCTAATATCGATAACTATTGTATAATGAGATAGGGATGACATTTGTCATTTTAAGAGAGCGACAAGGGCGGAGATGAGAATTGATTCCAGGATCTCCTAAAACCAGGAGGGAAGTTTTAATCACTTGAGCTATCCCTCACTCTTTTATTTTTTATTTTTTTAACTATTATAAGTATTGACAATTTGATAAATTTTTAGCATTTTTAATTATTAAAAATTGATTTCATACCTAAACATCATTATGAGAAACTAAAGCATATGCCTATTAAAGTTAAAAGTACACATAAATATAAAGCCCGTGCATATTGCACGTGCCCTAAAGCTAGTTTAATTTATTTTTAAATGAAGCATCCATTTTGATAAACACAAGTATATTTGATGCGTAAAATTATTTCATACTTCGTATGTGTATTAAAAAAATGGCAACAAACTTACTTTCACGCACTATGAAATTTTACTTAAAACAGTACATACCATAAAATCTGAGACACCTACATAATGTCCTTCATTTATGGTACAATAATTCAACATATTATATTGTTATGGATACGGATGCTAAACGTGTTCCAATGTCCACTATTAAACATTTAAACGGGTTGAAGTCCTCCAATATTATTCCGACCTGTATTTTATACAGCCAGTGTAATGTCAACGCGCTTACTTAACGGGTTGACACCCTGACCCAAATCCGCTAATAAACGGGTGAATTCTCGTGTCGAGTTAGCGGGTCACATCTTTTATTTTTTTTGCAGTACTAATGTATATAGTTAGGTGCAATCGGTCGTGCATATCAACCCGTTTATTTAGACGGTCAGTATTTTTAGAAGGTTGACATTCAATCCTAACCCGATTTAATTTAATTAGTTATGTGGTGTACCACTCCATTTATTTAAACGGGTCAATAACTATCGAACCTCAAAACTGTTAATTAACGGATCAATTTCAGGGGTCGTGTCACTTTTTATTCACCTCCTAGTTATGGATTTTACTTCGATTGCATGCACATTGATTTTGGGTCGGAGTCGGACAAGGATTGTATATTTCAAGTGCAGATTCAAATCCACTCTGTTTTTATCCAAATCGGACTACTAATCGATATTCGGGTGGGACTTGGGACGAATTTTGGTTGGCTTCTACAAAAGGTTGTTCGATAATAATGAACTTGTATATGTCCATTAGGCATTTGACTTGCTTATACTCATTTTTAGTAGAAGACCATAATCATTTAACTGGTCTAGCGCGTCAATAAAGCTTGCAACTCAAGCGGTTAAAATTTTTCATCCCGATGTTCATAAATCTGAATCGAATTTCATCTCCCATTTTATGGTTCACTTATATTCTCTTAAGAATAAACCATCGCATTAGTGAAATTCACTGATTGACTACCATTTGGCGAAATAGAATAATGTTAAACAAATGTTTGATTTTATCAAATCTTACTAACTTTTTAGCTCCTAATTCATAACCCTAAGGGCTAAGGTTATGTTTTATTCATTTTTCATTAAATATATACGGAGTACTAATAGAAGTTCCAAAATACTATTTCCAAACTTTTTATGCTCATGGAAGTCCTTATTATAATCTAAATAGTATTTGTAATGCAAATATAACTACTCCATTCACGATTTTTTTAGTGACAACAAATGAATTTTTCACGTATTTCACGAATAGATTTTGACAAATGTAAACGAGAAAATTAATCAAAGAGAGATTTAACACATTGAAAGTTAATAATGCGCATTACTCATTGTGTTAAATAACTTTTCAAAAAATTGCTCGTTTACCTTGTTTAAATCTCTTCCTTGAATCTAAAAATACCGTTTGTTGCACAAAAAGATCGGAGAAGTATAACCTTCTAAGTTAAGATATCTTTCATTAATGTATACAAAGAGAGTTAGAAAGTTTTTATTAACGCTATTTGTACAATAACGTGTCAACTGCGATAAAATAGGTTCCTAATGGGCCGGTGCAGTAAGTGTTTGATTCAAGTGTCGAATCGAATACCGTACAAAATAACCAAGACTATCTGAGGGTCACCTAGAACAACCCCTTAATGGATGGTGATAGAGTTTTACTCCACAATATTGTTGATATTTAGAGGGAAACAGTTGTGCATTTATTGCATGTGGACTTACCAGCGCCCGATACCATTTGGGTGCCTTATATACCCACCAGGGGTAGTATGTGGCAATCCAACATTTGGGACAGTGTGTCATGCGTAGACCAATAGTTCTGGTGTCATGTTCATGGAGCTTTCCTGACAAAGATGTGGACTGACCATGCCCATTAAGTCTTTTTTCACTTACTTTTGGTCACTACAGTGCCCTGGGCGCCGCGGTCTCATTTAGAAATATGCTTAGCATTTGCGAGTTACTCCAAGGCAATTATCTCATTACATTTGTAATAGTATAATTAAACAAGACCCAATACCTAAACATCACAAAAGTTGTTCTAAAGAAAAATTAAACACTCAAATGGTTACGACCAAGTATAAAGTTGAAACTCTTAACACCTGCTCAAAAAATCTTGTACAAAGTATTTATATGTCGTTAATGTAGATGACATGTTGAGCTCCTACTTATCTGTTTCCACTTTCTAAGCCAAACCCACATGCTTGCTCGTACGGAGTTTATTTGAACTCTTCGATACCTTGCACGCATCCAGCGAACGATGATGCAGCTTGCCTTCTCACATCATGTTCCTCTGACAAGTGCTTGTTCGTCTTACCAATCCTTTCAATGCACTCAAAGCTCTGCTAGCCCTGATATAGGAACCAAGAATCAATATAAACCATGAATATTGGTGTGAGATAAGTAAACATTGAAATGAACTGATCCCCCAACTATGAAAACAAAATRAAAACACAATGAATAAAAAATAGGTTGTCCATTACCTTTCATTGACCAGATTTTAATAGCGCTTTCCATTTCACAACTTGCAATGCTATATATATCCAAAGGATTGAAATCCTAGATAAAGATCGTATGAAAAAGGAGGATAAYTAAGAGCATCCTTGTTTATTCGTCACAARAGAGATGATAAGCATAGAAAATGGGGAGCATYTGGAGAAGTTGTAGAGAAGATGATAACACCAAGGACTCACCACAATCAARACTTTATTACYATGATCCCCGGGCAAAAATCAATATGCATGTCAGTGTATYAAAATTCCAAAGACGAACTAACCTATCATGTTTCAATAAGACWATACTTCGTATAAAGAACTCTAATAGTCCCATCAAGTCAAGACATTCACAAATTTCTMGTGTACTCACWTTGCAAGCTGAAACTATAAGTGATGATTCCATGGATTGAGTTTTGATCTCATTTATTGAATCTCCATGACCAACGTAGCTCTGCAAATCTGAAACGATATCCAAAATTTACACTACGTACGAATGTAAAAGCTACAAAAGAATAATGAATCAAAGAAAGTGGGAATAAAGGATGAGGTTACATTGTCAWCGTAATCCATGATAAAAGGATTCTATAGTTAGATTCATGATAGTTATTAGCGATTTAAACACATAATTAGAACAGACCAAATATTATACACSAAGTTCTTTTATCMCATAAAGAAAATGTGGAAAGGATCACAAAACAAAATGGAAAGAAGAGAAACCAAAASAAAAGGAGCTAAAGCCTTACCACCTTTAGACAAGGAGACCCTTCAAGGGAATKATCTAAGCCATTCTCAAATCTTCTTTTATTGTAGCCCCCTTGCAATGCCACTTATAATCTTAAACCTTGTCTTCCAATCTATAGAAGAAGACCTTTTCATGTCTGACAATTGATTTAAGTTAGACTTAGTGCAACGAAAGTTCCAGAGAAAAACAAATACTACAAATTGTTATAACACAGAACAATAGGAATCTTTATGTTTCAAACGATAAACCCCTGTTACTATATTTTAAAAATAAATTAGGAAATCATGTAAAAAAAAAACCAATATCAGCAACGCAATAAGAAGTATTCAAAATAAATTAGGAAATCACATAAAAAAACTAACATAACCTTTTTGTTATGTATTTGAGGTGGTAGGTTTATATTGTCACGTACATTGTTGGAAAAAAGGAGCATATCACGGAATAGATGTTTTTTTCCACTTTTTTGGGCATGTATGTATTCAATATACGTATGCATTTAATATTAACTACAACGATTAGACATTTTTCCTCTCTACTTTATGTCAAATCGTTGCAGTTATTACGTTACGAAGAGAGTATTATATATATATATATCCTTTAGCTAAAACTTGCAGGCTAAAATTAACGTCATTTTTTAATTTCATGTGACATAACAAATAACAATACCTTGTAGGTTATGTATGATAGTAGATATTGTTTTGGCTTTGTAGAAAGTGCATGCTTTAGTTCTATCTCCTTGGATCAAGGCTTTATTTCACGAACTGATCTCTTACAAATAATGTAAGTTATAATAACTACTTGACCCAAACACTTTATTCTAGATTTTGCTCACCGTCCAACAGTCCAACACTGAGACTGGCCAACTAAACAGTAAACAACACAATTGAATGAGAATATGAGATGGAGATGAGGATATGATGATTAGATCTTAGAAATGATTAGAATCATTAGCAATATGAGCGGCTTGCATTACGAACAATACCAATCAATTATTCAAATAATTACCTATGTACGAATCAGCATTCAGGTCAATCCTCATTATCACTGATCATTATTGATTGGCAAAGGACTAAATTATTCTTTAATTCGGACCATTTTTGTACACTAAGCTAGCAGAGGTATTAATTTTGGGTATAATGTATTGCAGGTGTTCTAATCAATAAGACAGACATAAATTATGATTATATATATAATTAGAACTACATTAAGTAATTCTATCATGCTATAGAGCAGATTAGATTTAATGTAAAGTGAAATGTGATTAGTAGTTTTGAATTTAATTCTTAGACTACATTCTGTTTTTTAGCATTCAATTGTATACTACGAGTATTTCATACGATTATTTTATACATTTTAAAGGCCTTATTTGGCCTGGAGTTGGTATGATACAGCTAAGCTAAGAAAAAATATAAAAGCTTGTCATGAATCAATTCAACATTTGCACTTGCTGATCAAGTTATTCATTTGCCGGCGTTCTTACATGGGAATGCACTTTATTTATGGGGTAAAGTTAATAAATGGCAGCATTCCAATTTTTATTTTTCAGTATGAAAATTGACTTAAGAGACAAATCTACAGTGTGATGATACGACAGGACGCAAGAATAAAACACCAAATCTGTGTCAAGAAAGAGCAATTATGATCAACACATCTTAGCCTCTTAGGTACCTACTTAAGGTTTTAAACAAAACTGTCTGAAACATCATTGCAATTTTACAGTTAATCAAGGTAGTACATTTAAAATACACAATAGTAGCTAACGAGATTTTATTCTCGTTCTCATGTGTATCTTATAGTTTTAAGCTATTCAACTAAGGACAAAAACAATCCATACAATCCAAGTTGGAAGTAAAGCTATGTTTTTACGTCAACTTGACTAAGCTAATAGCAATAACAAAATTAAAGTTGATCATAATCATTGTTAAATAATGTAATTCACAGTAAATTATTTATCCACAATCAAATTTCTATTTTTTTATTTGTATCATCTAGGTCGTCCTGTCACCAACACTCATAAAGCTTATCACAGACTAAACTTTCTTACAAATGACAAAACTATACAATTCACTCTTTCAAAGAAACTATAACTTTGAGCATTATGGTATTCATCACTGATTTGAGGCTAATTATGATTAGGCATTTTCAATTATCAATCTAGGTCGCACAGCATACAAACATTCAGTTAAATAACCTCAAGCCCCAATTTAGGATGCTATAGTTTCTGGCTGTATCAGACCCTTTCAAATCAATGAAATTAGCGATACATTAGTTCTTTTGACAGTTCTCCAGCAACCTACAAAAGAGACAGGATACTCATACAATGATAGATATGACAGGTGATCATATCGATCAGGACATAATGTATAGAATATTATTCGCTATTCCACTTACTATGACAGTTTGTTTGGTTTTTCTTCCTGGGAACCCCCTCCATTTTTTAAAAGGGGGAAATTCCAAATTGTTCTTTCTCTGGGTTTCCTATTAAACCATTTTTTAAAAAAAAAATGTAGAACAACCATAATTACAGTACCACAAATGATGAACAACAGTTTGTCTGCGACTATACTTGAATGCATAGTTAATACAAGTTAAGTAAATTCAAGGGAAGATCCAACTGCATCTTGCTGATAACATTCCATCAGTTTCACATGACACAAACCATGATCTCAGTAACAACGCATTGTAGTTCAGGCATGGCTTCCACAGTAACATTTCTGTACTTTATTTGACACCTTTTTAGTTTGCAATACCAACATATTGAAACAACAAGTAACTGATATCAAGAATTATTCAACTTTTGGACATGCTACTAATTAAGTATATACACAATATATAAACCAATAAGTACGAATAATCACCGTAAAGTCATATAAAGCTTCAATATAGAGAAACATACCTGAAATATATAGGCATCCATGAGAGAAATGCAAGGAAATTATGTCAAATTAGATGTATATATATTGCTCAATCAGCTTAACTATAGTGGATTAATAGAGGTATTAGTGATGCACGAATATTTTTGTAATAAAAAAATGAATTCGGACCTTCTGAAAACCACAGAATCAGCACAATTGTTGAAGAATGGAGATCCATGTCATGTCATCACAAAGAATTTTAATACTGCAGCCACCAAGTTCATAGTAGCAGGACATAACAGAACAGAGGCAGAAGACAACATACAATCTCTAAAATCAGAAACACTGCAACGAAGTAAAGTGCAAACAATTCATACACTTGATGATACTGTAAAGCTAAGTCCCAATTACAACCAATGAAATGTATGCATTAATCATAATAATTGCTGATCATTCTTAACAACCTTATATGTTGATACAATTGAATAAAAAAACATTAACCAATTGTTTCATAAAGCAAGAAAAAGCAATACAAGAACCGGGCACATCAAAAAATCCAATATCACTGAAAGACCAAACAACACTCCTACTACCACTGCATAATAAAGAATTCACAGAAAGTAGGGTCACTCCAAAAACAAAATGAGAATCACGAATCACGAAAACAAAAAGAAAAACAGTACAGTTATAAGATTTGACCCAATACAGCAAAAATTATTAAAAATTGACCCAAAAAGCTAGCAAAAAAAGAGCACTATTCAACCCAAAACACAAACAGAAGTTGAGCAYAATCAAATCAAGGTTGCAAAATATCTGAAACCCTTAACAAAATAACCTTAAACAGTTGAATTCAAGCGCCAAAAATGCCAAAAAATAATCTGAAACCCTAATTAAACCCATGACAATCAGAAAGCTTAATCGAATTCGCAAACCCTAGAGCTACTAAAATGAAATTCAACCCAAATCCTACAACCCCAAATCGAAAACACCAATTTACCTCCTAAATTTCAGCACACCAACGATCGATTAGAGTTCAAAGTACCCTTTTCGGGCCCCATGGGTTGCATGCGGTCATCATGATGGGGACCGGACCACCGCCTAACCTACGCCCTCCAAAAAATTAACACCAACAATGCAATGGCCAAAAATGGCAGCCAAGTGAGAGGGAAATTGATCGCAAGTGAGGGAAAAAAAAGGACGCAAGAAGAAAATGGAGGAAAAGTTTTGGGGATAATGTCGAGCAAAACACACAGGAAAGTGATGGAGGGAAAGCAGACCGAAGAAATTGGTCAACACAAGTATTTAGGGATGTAATGGCAAAGCTGTAATTATTGGAAAAAAAACCGGCAAAAAAGGAATATCACTGTTCATATTAACAGTGATTCGCTTACTCTTTTTTTTGTTGTTGGGGACAAAAACCTACAAAAAAGGAATCACACTGTTTATATGAACAGTGATTCGCTTACTCTCTTTTTTTGTTGTTGGGATATGCTATGTATTTATGGACCTTGGAGAATATTTGGCCCGGGGGCAAATATGAAATATCCTCCAACAACACCTTTAAATGAAAGTTGAAGAAATTTGTTTAAAGGGAATATATACTTGTATGTAACTAATGTTTAGGGTTTATTTGATCTTTTCTTAATTTGATTTTTATTGCGGTATGCCATAAAACTTTGTTCCTATAATACGTATTGCATGTTTGCATTACCATGCTTTGGTCTGTATAGGTTTTCTTAATGCTTGAGAAGCATGCACTTTCTTGCTATTTTACTACCTATCTTACATCCTTATTAATATGGAGTATTCTTTTGTTTGTCTAGAYAGCCACAAGAGTATGGTCTAACAAAAAGATCGGGTACCTAGCATTGAAATCGGTCCCGYAATTGATGTAACTGGATCCAYTTCTGGGTAAAAAAAGAAGACCCATTGGGTACCTGGTGGAATCGCGCCTAGTTCCGYGCACCTAGTTGGATCRGAATCTGGCACTGGGTACCTAGTTTGTGAGACGGTATTATTGAGTATTAACTTATTTTKTTTTAACTCTGTAACCCATAAAAAATCAACTAATAATTCACATAAAAGTATCCAAAATTATTTTTAAATTACAGGGATCAAGTACCTGATCTTACACACAGTTAGCAAAGCAACGCTATATTATTGTACAAATTATACGAATTGGGTACCCAGTCTCGGTCCTGCCATTTCCAAYATCGGGGTCCAAAATTTAGGAATCGATTGAGTTGGATCTGGTTTCGATTCCTCCAAAGTAGATCGGGTATTCGATCACACTCACCCTTACAGAAGAGTAATGCATAGACTCGTTTTAGGTTTATCTTAACGGAAGGCAACTCTAACTCAATGAGTTATCCTTAGAGCATCTACATTCATGGACGGGAAGCTCCACATTTCACAATTAATTTTGTGGCCTTCCTATATGTGGATTACTTTTATCTCATAAAGAATTAAGTGGAGGTTAATCAATGGGGACTTCTCATCCATTTAGTTTGCCCTTTATAATTCCCTTTTTAATAAATAAATGTGGTTTCATCGCAATATAAAAATTTACATGCTGTGAGAAGTGGAGAGAGAAAATGTAGAGTGTGAAGAGGAGAGACAAGTAAATTGGAGCCTCAGGATGCGGTATGAATTGTAAGATGAGAAGTTTACAAAATGTGTGAAAAATGATATGGACTAATAAAGTGAGGAGAGAGATAATGAAGCCCATGATGTGGAAGCTCTTACTATATTTTTTGTTTTTCACAACTTTACTACTACGATTGCTCCTTATTGATTGCAATTTGCAACATAAAGTTTTAGCTAACAAAACTTATTTGTATGCATCTGATGTTAATAATTTATTGTGCATCAAGCATATAGTGTCTTTTGTCATATAGTAACATTTTCACCTTTCACTATATGTATAAATAATAAGGGTCATATATTGATTAAAAGTTACTATATTGACAAAAGGTCAATCTAACCTGATTACAATATTTTATGGATTTTTTGAGGTAAATACTAACTTTGCTTCGATTTTAATAATCCTAATTTCAGTTTATTTACTTAAATACCTAATTTCACAGATTTCTTTAGTAATAATCCTAGTAACGATTCTTTGGAAAATGTTTACAGAGGTGTCAAATTGTCGTCCCACTGTTTTTTTTTTTTTTTAAATCATTCTCCTCTCCTCCCTTTTCTTTCCCGATTTGCTACCATCCCCCTGTTTCTTCTCATTCTCATGGTCCATTACTCTCTCCTCTCCCATTTTTCTCTTTTCTTCCCTTTCTTCATTTTAATAACTTTAAATCCTTCCTCCACCTTATTCGAGCTTGATTGGGTGGTGATGTAGAGATGAAGACAGAAGTGAGAGTTGACTAGCATAGGGAAATGGAGGTAGTTAATGTCATTGATTTACAAAAATAATTAAAATTAAAACTATGAAAAGACCAAAACGAATCTCAACAACACAAATTACACAATTATTGTGAAATTTGGCTGAAAATGTAAAATTGAGCATAAAATTACAGAAAAGATGGGTACTTGGGCCTGTGGCGACGGCAGTGATGATGGTGGTAGTTGCGGCGATATTGTGGGAATGGTGGTGGTTCGATTCAGGGTACGAATGATGGTGGTTCGAATGGTGTGTGAATGGTGGTGGTTCGAGAGGTAGTGAGAGGGAGTTCGAGGTGGTGGACTGGTGTTGTGGCGGAAGTCATGGAGGACGGTGGTGGTGATGGGGAAGGAAGAAGAAAGAGGGGCAGTGAAGGAGGAGCAGGGAAAGCAAGGAAGAAAAGGAAAGGAGTAAAAAAGAACAAGAAAAAGGAGGTGCAAAAAGGTCATTTTACACAAACGGTACTAAGTTTTTGACGAAAATATTCTACAAATGGAGGTATTTAAGTAAAATAAACTGAAAATTAGATAGTTTTTTTTCAAACCCGAAGCAAAGTTAGGTATTTATCTTAAAAAACTCCTAAATTTATTGTGCAGCAGATGCACCTAATACTTTGTCTTTAGCAAAAGTTTAATAAAAGCCCAAAAGAACAATGTCGAAGTGAAAGGGAGAGCAAAACTTCCCAAATTAAGATATCTTGCAACTACTAACTAGGATTTCATGAAAGCAAATTGATAGGAAGAAGAGATTTTTTTTCATAGAAAAATAAACTCTGAAATTACTTGATGCGTATACAATAGCATCAGTATAATTTATTTATTATTGTTCTATTTTATTTTTGTTGAGTCATCTATTAATCGCGAGATTGAGATACGTCAGTCCGAAAGCTARGCYTYATTGATAGAATTAGGAGATTCTTAGGTTGTTAGGATATTATCTTGATATTAGATATAAATATTTTAGTTTGTTAGGATATAATTAGTTATTTCATAGATATATTTAGTTGTTACATGGATATGATTTAATATCTTATTCTAGGTAGTTTATTTTCAGATTTGTTTTGTACTATAAATATGGGATGAATCAGTTAATAAAATTAAGTTTTGCGTTTTGAGTTAATCAAGTAGCGTTGCTATTGTGGTGCGTCCACTTTTCATAAGGTTGAGGCCGAGTGAAACCTCTTATAATTGCGGCTATTAAGGTTTTTTATCCAACAGTTGTTATTATTTGTTCAATTTAATCTTCCAAAATAAAATAATTAGAACCTCACTAGTGTTTGCCGATAGTTCGTTGATAAATTATCTCACGCAACCACATCATTACTTCTTCATGGCTTAATCTTAATCTCCTTTACAAAGCTTAAACTCTTCATTTTCTATATTACAAGTTTAATGCCTACCAACCTGCACTATGGAACCGTGACTTCATAATAAATACTTCTTCCGTTTTTTTAGATGTCCCACTTTGGGTTTTGCGGTTTTTGAGGCAAAATATTGGTGTAAATGATTAGGTGAGTAGATTGGTAATTTAATAAAGTATGTGGGACTCATAGATGAGAGAGATAGAGAGAAAGAGGTTGTGGACCCAAAAAAGTAGAAAGTAAGTGGGGATTATATAATAGTTTATTGTGATCCCCATGTCTTAAAAAACGGAGACAACTAATTCCAAATTTCCTAAAATAGAAACTGAGACATCTAATAAAAAACGAAGAAAGTAATTATTCAAATAAAAAATATGAAAATTTATTACAATTTCAAAATTTATTTAAACATACATGACTTTATTGAAAACATCGTCGCCGTGCATTTCTTGATGCAATTTCATTAATAATACTATAATAGTATCAACATCTATGTTTTCTAACATATTTTTCTCAATACATAACATTGCAAGATCATTCAATCTTTCTTGTGACATTGTTGACCTCAAATAATTTTTTAATTATTTCAACTTTGAAAAACTTCTTTCGGCGGATGCCACAGTCACTGACTCACCGACATTGTTAAAAGAATTCGGTAAACAATTGAAACACTTCGATAACAATCGGCAACTTTAACAAACACAAGAATTTCAAGCGTACACTAGTAGAAAAAATCAAATTTGCTGCGGTTTGTAAAAGCCTTATTTGTTGCATTTTTACAACCCCAGCAAATGCCAGAGCAGCAAATACCATTTTCCACATTTGCTGCGGTTTTTTGRATGCAACAAATAAGATCGTTATTTGCTGCGGTTTTACTAATAAAATGCAGCAAATAGAAATGTTATTTGCTGCGTTTTATAGGTTCAAGTGCAGCAAATAATAGTCTTATTTGATGCATTATACTACGTTAACAGCAACAAATAAGATTTGTATTGCTGCACTTTTTACATGAACCGCAGCAAATTTAATTCTTTTTTTTTTTAAAAAAAATTGCACTAAAAATTAATAAAAATTATTATAAATTAAATTTAAAAAGCAAGACGAAATTTCGATAGAGTCTCCTTTATATATTGATTAATCCAAAAACCTGTATGGAGTTACAAAATATATTCATACATAACCAAATCCAACATGTGTCTCCAACTCCTCATAGTTATACCCAATACCAAAAAATCAACTATTATCATATAACTTCATACACATTCAATTGTTTCTCGCAAAAAATAGATGAAAACCACTTCTTCGTTCCAATTGCTTGTATCAAATAATTCGCCCATTTTTCACGTATCTCATGAATCTCTTGATTGGTAAATGATCCATCTCTCGGTGAGTT
Organism: Bassia scoparia; assembly: GCA_008642245.1. Taxonomy (NCBI): domain Eukaryota; kingdom Viridiplantae; phylum Streptophyta; class Magnoliopsida; order Caryophyllales; family Amaranthaceae; genus Bassia; species Bassia scoparia. The sequence goes on along the minus strand of SNQN01002780.1, from coordinate 48,272 downwards.
ATACATGCACCTAATAAAAAATACAAACACAATGAAATTGTCTACTTATAAAGCAATAAGAAAAAATTTAAGCAAAAGTCAAGTAGTAAGTGAAGCAACACATTTACTGAGTTGAGAAATAAAACAATTTGAATTCTAGAATTGTATGTTGGATAAATTGGATGAAATTGGATAAAAATACAAACCATGTCACATATATAAAATTTAACCAAAATGACAAATTTTAACTCTGAAAATAAGTACATTAAATGAAAACCAAAGCAAGAACACAAACCGCAGCACGCATTTGATTCAAGCCCCCATTGCATGTTATCTTAGAAAACCATTACTAGTGTAGTTTCCTGCAATCAGCAAATAAGAATTGTCATTGTATTGAACCTTTAGCTATTTTACATCACTAATTACTAGTTTAGAGAGAGGCTTTGATAGGCAAAAGACAGACTTGTGAAGCAGAATCAGAAGCTAAAGAAGTAAGGCAAAATTTATACAATTAATAAACTACAAACATCCAAGGAACCAAATTATGAACAAGACAGCTTGCCTCTTTGCTGCACTGACAGCAGAGTGCACACGATTACATCTAAATCTTGTTAACATGTTCAGACCAGTTTCAACAAAAGACACAAACCTAAAGACTGCATACTTAATTACAAATTACACACACAAGATGGTCTGACCCTATATATGTCAGCATTCTTGTCAGTTGCCACACACCTAACTTCGGCAAAAATTCTTTCGCCAAACAGATAAAATACTTCTCCAATTGAGCTCATTTCAGGATATAAAGATAAAAAAAAAGATTTAGGAAAAACTCAAAAACCTATTATTTCAGTGTAGTGATAAAAAGTTGGTCGTTCCAAACTATATACATTGTATCATATGTACCCAAGTAGGGGAAATGGAAGCTCAACCCGAATGCATTACATATATCATATGCACCTATTACACATCACAACGCTGTCATTAAGCGTATTCAATCAAAATCAACAAAATATGCATATTTGATGTTTCCTTGACACCAAACACTACCCTCCCTCCACCACCCAACAATACAGAGAAGGGGTGGCAAACTCCACTAAGCTTTATTTCCTCGGCAATTAAAATCACATGCAAGCTCAAGCATCCATTTAAATCCAAAATTTTGAATCCAACCTAACCCTGCACTAACATAAATCATAATTTCTCCCCAATCATCCTCAAGATTACGAAGTCAAATCTCATCATTGTCCAAAAAATGAGTCAACAGGTGAAGATATCAACAAATTACAGCATAACAACATGATCAAACAAACATAGTACGGACCCGGAGTACTACATTCATCAATTAAAAAATTCAAAAAAATTAAATATGGACTTATAGCAGGTACATAATTCATAAAGAAAAATAGATGCGTTTGACCACTAACCTAAAAAATTTCTTGAATTGTTCATTATAGGCTTATAGCCAGGTAAACAATGGAAAAATAGAGTTGAGGTTGTTGATGGAAGGTACGTAGACTTAAATCAAATTGCTTGGGTGCTCAATAAAGCTATAATGCATGCAACATATCGTATAACTATGTACTATACATCACACATTCACACCACTGCCTTGCCCAACTCTGCACTCTACTTTCTAGTGTAGGACGACTAGATATTCTTACTTAATGTACTCATGCTTGCATTTTTTTTCATTGAATCTTCTTTTTTGAAGGGAAGATTTCATTGAATCTTTGTTCAGTCATTTTTGCTTATTGACCTCGTATGCTAAGGAATTAAAATGTAAGGAGGAACGAAATAAGAACTGAAAAGGGCAGTTTAAAGAAATATACAGAGACCAAACTCGGAAAATATGTCTCCTTAGATAGAACTCGAATCGAGTCACGACAAACTAAACACGAAAGAAAATAGTAACATACATCTATTCTAAAGAGGTAAGGATCATGATGGATCTATAGCTTAATAGCCTCAATTAGTCAAATTCATGCACACTGATTGAAAGTGGCCCTTATCAAGTTCACTAATTCAAGTAGTTCACTATACCATCAAGGCACACTTGTCCCAAGATTTTACAATTTTTCGATTCAGCTTTTGAATTCATTTCCTAGTCGAATCCATCAGTTTAAGTAGGTATAATCAAATTCAAGGGTTGAAAGGAACCTTTCATTTGTACAAAAACGACGATTTTTATCACTGAGTTGTAGTTGATTATCACATAAGGAACAATAGCAGCTGTCCAAGCAGGGAAAACGGCTACACTAGGTCACTTCGACTAATCAAACGTGTAAGCAGCATTAATTCAATATGCCAAATGAATCACAACCACATTCTAATGTTAAATAAATTTATTAGCAAACAATTCCAAATGATATCCATCACCTAAATAAATAAATCTTTTAATTTTTTTCCTCTTGTAAATGCGATTTGACTTATTTTTAAAGGATTTTTTAACTTATTTTTAAAGGTTAAAACTTATTATACATCTTAATTAAGAACTAATTCAATCGACATGACAAAATAGAAGATTCAAAAAAAATAAATATAAAAATTAAAGAAAATACTAGTGCCCAGTCTCCTCGGCGAGGGGAGGCCCGAGGCGGGGCTTCGGTGGCTACACCTTGGCTTCGGCGATTGTTGATGATGGTGCGAGCGTCCATGCTGTCCCGCCTTCTTTTCAATGATGGCTCGTGCATCCAGAGGGGGCCTGTTGGATCGGGCCTGAGGGGCTGCATCCCCCCTCCTGGATGGGCAGCGGTCTCGCCCGGAGCCTCCGGTGGGAATGTCCCGCGAGGGTGGAGTCAAACCTGAAAGGACCTGGGTAACCTGGACGGGGAGCAGGCCGGCACGATGTTGAGGGCGATGTCGTGCTGTGCGCTGGTGTGACTGCGCGTGGGTTGAGGGTTGCCCCGTCTGCGGAGCCTTCTCCAGTTGCTTGGTGAGGAGGCTCACCTTCTCGAGCAGGCATTGAGCTCCTGCCTTGTGACCAGGTCAGTTGGCTGAGGAAACGGAAGGGTAAGGGCCGATTGGTCCCTCTTCCCCTGCCTGCATACCCGGATCACGCGGGTCGATGAGGCAGTGTCCCTTCCGGGGATGCCTTCCCACGGCCTGGCTGGTTGACCGCAGGCTAAACATCACGAGCACCGTAATGCTACTGACCATGCTTGCTTGTCTTCCCCACAGACGGCGCAATCCTTCCTGTACAAGGAACTTACAAAGAAAACAATGGAATATAGGGTGAAAATAATGGCTAGGGATGACAGTTGGCACGTACGTGTCTTCCGTCAACGTCCTGAGAAGGACACTAGTCTCCTTTGCTAACCAGCAAAACAAGCAAAGGTGACAACCCGGGAATCTCCGGGAAAGGCCCCTCGATGCTTAAGTCAGCAAGGAACTAACTGAAGGTCGAGAAGCTAGATATAGCACTAGACTGTACTCGTGGGTTCAGAATTAGATACCTGGAATGGGCTCATCAAACCCCCTTTTATAAGGTTTGGTGAGGAGGTTGTTTAGCTCTTCCTTCAATTGTGGGAACAAGATGTACAGTTTCTGATCTATGTGGACAAAGGTATTAGCACATGTCAGTTCCGCCATCTGCACTGTACGAACCTACTCTACAAGGTGCCTTTGTCATGTGAGTATGTGGGGTCCACATTTTTTACTAATGGTCAGGTGGGACCCACCAGATGCCACGTGGCGCTTGGTAACTGATTAGGGACAGTATTCTTGAATTTGTTGCTAAACATTCTCTGAATTATTAGGCATCCAAAGACTTTAGCCTTTTCGCATCCATTAAAAATCCAAAAATATTTTCAAAAACCTCCAATTGCTCAAATCTTTCCTTCAAAGAAGAAGTCACCATATCAACAACCACCAAAAAATAATTAACTCTAAATGACTCCTCCGGGGATTGCACRGCTTCATCATTATCATTTTCATCAAATTGTCTTTTCCTAAAAACATGACGCTTAGTATAGGAAGGATTGACTCTATGTTCATTTCCAATACAAGACTTGTAGCAATATTCATACTAGCTTCAAACCCTTCATTCCGATACTTTTCAAAGCATAACGTTATACTTTTCAATTCTTCCATGGAAAAATCAATACACATTGTCTTAGATTGTAATTTTTTACTCACTATGTTGATAGCATGTAAAATATCATACCATATAACCATCCCAAATAGGAACTCAAAACTTTGAAGGGCATTATCCAAAGTTTCCGCTTCACTTTTCGCCTTAACATCATTACCAACACTTTCATATACTTTTTTCAAAGCTAACACAATTTTAGGAGAATGAAATCTAATTGCTTTGAAACTTTTAATACAACTTTCCCATCGAGTATTAGATAAAGTTTTCACTGTTTCAGAAACATTACCTTTTAAAATATCCCACCTCTTGGTAGAACTAGCAAACACTGTGTAAACGCGCTGCACAATCCCAAAAACGAAATAGCTTTAACACAAGAGTGAGCCATATCTGAAAGAGTAAGATTGAGACTATGACAAGCACATGGCATATATAAAGCTCGATCTAGGCCACGATTTATTTCGAGTAGTATCCTTTGAACACCTTGGTGTTTTCCTTTCATATTGGAACCATTATCATAAGATTCATAACCTTAACCCTCGCATCATCCACGTTAAGCTCAAGTGTGTTCAAAGCATCCAACAATTCATTTAAAAGACCTACTCCAGATGTATCGTCAACTTTTAAGAACTCTAAAAAGTATTTCTCGATTTTTATTTTATCACTCAACATATTAACGCATCTTACTATTAGAGTCATTTGTTCTTGATGGCTTACATCTGGTGTGCAGTCAAGAATAACAGAATAATATTTTGGCTTTTGAATGATCCTTAGAATAGAAGTTCTAGCACTATGATTGGCTAAGATAGAGATGAGCTCATTTTGAATTTTATGACCAAGATAATGATAATGAATTTCTTCATTTTTAATACGCTCAACATGGATTTGCATTTGCATTGACATATCAAATTCAGCAATCATTTCAATCAACCCCAAAAAATAGATGGATTTGCATTTGCATTTGCATATCAAATTCAGCAATCATTTCAGTCAATACAAGACTTTTAGCTTGACTCGACTCGTAAATAGGCCTAATGGTGGTATTAGATTAGGAATTAAATTTTTATCTTTTATTCTTTTATTAAGAGTATATTAGTCAATTCAATTAGTTTTAAGGGAAAATTAGAGTAAAATGATTATGTTCAATTAATAATGCCAATTTGATGACTATTCTACACTTCCTCCATTTCAAAAAAGTGGCAACATATGAATTTTTACATATTTTAAGGAAGAAATTTAACGATGTAAACAAGCAAATTTAATGTTATTGCCATGACTAAACAGTGTTGGAGACTTCATGCTGGAAATAATTTAGCTACAACTTGCCTAAAAGCTAAATATTGCTCAGGTGAAACACCCAAGCCTTTTAAGCTAGGCTCACACTTCTGGCAATACTTAGGTAGGGGTTGAACACTTTTTGAATAGAATGGGTTGTGGAGCTTAAGAAGAGGGGACATTTTGAGCTTTTGGTTCGATAATTYGACTYGTTTGGGGAGTATTAYGAGTCAAATAGAGGGACCTTTACTGGAAAGGGAATATGAGTSGACTGTGAAAGATGTSTGGGATGACACTGGCTGGAAACTTGACAACATCTCCTTGATTTTACCTCCTCAAACAACCCACCACATTCTTGCTCTTACCCCTTTTCCAAATGAATAGGATACTCTAGTTTGCTCCCTTGTAACGGGGATCATTTTGACTGAAAAAGGCTTTATCAGGACCTTTTGAAATGACATGCCTTTTCCCTTTTGAAATTTAATTTGGAGCCTTAACATCCCAGAGAAGTTGAAATATTTCTTATGGCTTGTAGCTTTGGATAGACTACCTACGGCTAATACCTTAGCAAGTAGGGGGTTAGACATCCCACCTAATTGCACTTTCTGCCCTAATGTCACAACAAGAATCCGCGTTATTAACGACGGATTTTACCGACCGTCACTAAAACGGTCGGAAAAAGGTTCATATTACCGGACCGTATATTTGTGATAGGACGCCAATTAACCGACTGTTTCTATACAATGGACGGAAATTGACCCGACCGCCACTCTTTTAAAAAAAAATTAAATAAATCGACACAAATGGTCGGTTGCCTTATATTCATTACTCTTTCCTTATTTCATTACTCCTTATTCCTTACTCTCCCCTCACTCTCTCTCTCCTATAATTTTCCCTCTTCAGATCTATCACGGCCTCTCTCTCTTCTCTCTCTCTCTCCTCTCTCTCTCTCTTCTCTCTCTCCCTTATTTTCGCTCCCTATCTGTTTATCACGCTCTCTCTCCTCCTTATTTTCCCTCTTTTATCACGCATCAAACCCACCATAATTCTTCTTGTTCCTCTTTTTTCAGTTTTCATTTTTTGTGGGTTTAATTATTGTTGAATTTTTCTAGGTTTTTTGTTTGTTTTTGGTTAGATTCTCAAGATTTTCGAGATTCATTTCAAGGATGTCCGATGTTCCTATTCGCAGCCGCCTCCGTCGCTGCCTCGTCGTGTTGCCTCAGTCGCTGCTCCTGATGCCTCGTCGCTGCTCCGTCGATGCCTCGTCAGCTTTCTCTTCCAAAACTCAGTTAAGTTGTAATTCAAATTTGTTATTAGGTTGTTTCTTTTAAATCTGATTTGGGGTGTTTAAATCTACCTATTTTATTCCTAATTTTTTGGATTTTTGGGGGGTTTTTAATTTCCCTGATTTCAGTTTATAGATCTAGGGTATTTTGTTTTATTTATCTTTTTTTTTTTTGTTTCCTAAATGTGTAGTATATTATTCAAGTCTTCTTAAAATTAGGCTCATTTTTTTGTATTTTGTCGATTATACGTTTTTTGTTTTAAGTTAAAAAAAAATTTTTCCAGGATTTTATTTTCATGGGGATTCAATTTCGTTTTTTTTTTCTTCATTTTTTTGTCGTTTAAATTTCAGATCTTCTATTTTCTGATTCATTTGTTTTTCGTTTTTTTGTTTTCCCCTTTTCTGATTTCACTTTTCTTTTTCCTTTCTGATTTCATGTTTCCGACTTTTCTGATTCTCCATTTTTTTTGTTCATGCAGTGTATGAAATTTGTTTTTGTGCTTTGTTCTTTGCAAGTATGTTCAATTTGTTCTTGAGGAGCAATTTTAGGTATGACAATTTGTTCTGTTTGCTTTGTCTAATTTTTTGATGTTACTGATTTTTTTTATTTATTTATGACAATTGAATTCTGATTTATTTAATGTGTCTGATTTTTTCTTTATTTCTTGTGTTTTTTTTTTGTTCTTGCAGGGGTTGATTTTCTATGTATTTATTTCCAAGCAAATTTATTTTTTACAATTGTAACTTAGGATATTGTGAATGTAATGTTATTTGTATTCGTATGTATTATATTTGTATCAATAATATGATTGTTATTTTATATCAAATATAATATGTAATTCAATTTCAGATTGTTAGTATATTGTTGGTTGTATTGTATCAAATTATCAATAATATCATGGTTGTTTGACTTGTTTCATATATCAACAATATGAAGTATTAAATATTAGTTGCATAAAAAGAAATAGCTAAATTTTGGCATATGTAAATAAAAACGTTTATGAGCATTACAAAACAAACAATAATAATTAAAAAAAAAAAACTGCTCATGATTATCGACCGCCAAGCGGTCGGTAAATTCAGTATTGCCGACTGCTTGACGGTCGGTAAAAGTCAACACAATGATTATGTTGACTTTTACCGACCGCTAAGCGGTCGGTAACCTTTGATTTGACTTTGACTTGGCCAAATGGGTTGCGGTCGCTAAATACCGTCGGTAAAAAATTACCGACCGCTTAACGGTCAGTAAATCGTTTTTTACCGTCCAATGTTTTTTCGACCGCCAGTTTCCGACCGGTGACGGTCGGTAATATGGTTACCGACCGCTCCCACGTTTTTACCGACCGTTTTTGATTTATTTTGGATGGTCAGTAATAGAGCGTTTTCTTGTTGTGTGTCCCTGAGTCCACATCCTATACTCTTAGATTTTGCCCTAGAGTAGTGGAAGTTTAGACCACTATGTTGGGGACTTGGGCAATCATGTGGATAATAACCAGGATATGCTCACCTGGATTACCTCACATCTCAATAGCAAATCAGTCCATAAAGGAATCCCATGGCATGTATTTTTTGTTTTCACCCTATGGCACATTTGGCTCTGTAGGAACAAATGGGTTATGGAAAGAAAAAATACTCCATTGAATTTCTTTGAAAAAAACCTTCTTTGGCACATTCAATTTAGCACCACACTTGCCACATAGCCCAAACCTCCAGCCATAATTACACAACATAGCCAAGATGACCTCCCACCCCTATTTATTGAAGTTGATGCATTCTTTTCTTCTTCAGATTTACCAGGGAGTATTGCAGGTGTTTGTAAACATAATTCTGGAATCATTGAAAAAAGTTTTGTGATGAAAGTTAGAGGAATTCATGCACACCATTTGGAAATCATGGCTGTCCAACATGCAGCACTTTGGGCGATAAAGGAAGGGTGGCAAGATATCACCATCCTTTCAGATTCTAAGTCTGCAGTTCAAGGAGTTTTGGATCAGTTCCAAACACCTGATTTTTATACTAACATGTACAACACATGCAGGGCACACCTAGACCCCTCTCACCGGATCAAGTGGGCACCCAAGAGTATGAATGAGGAAGCAGATGTTCTAGCAAAAGGAGCGAGGATTGCCAAGATCTGTTGTAATGTAATGTTGGAATTCTGTAATCCGATTATTGATACCTCTATTTCACCCACTCGAGCATGGGCTAAGTACTTTGAAGGGATATGTCCCTTAGACCCTCTTAATGTATCAACCCAACTGTCTTAACTCTTGTAATTGTTTGTTGTACCATTTTGGTATTGTTTTAATCTAATTCATAGCTCTCTTTTAACCAAAAAAAAAACAAGCAAATTAATCAAACTAATTTTGACACAATGAAGTTATAATTTCATTCTTTATTGTGTTAAAATTACAATGATTAATTTTGTCTTTTACATTGTTAAATATCTTCCTTGAAACACGTGACAATTCATTTGTTGCCACTTTTTTTGGAACGAAGGAAGTATATTTTTTAAAAACACGCGGTTACTAATGAAATAAAACAAGAATAGAGGGTGACCAATGATAATTTCCCTAAAAATTATAATACTTCGTAAGATATTTTGTAAATCTGACTTCACATTAAAATTTATAAGTCGTTCATCACACGAGTATTATACTAATTGTCCTTACCCAATGGRCAGGCGCCACGTGGCACCTAGTAGYTCCCACCTTAACCCAAAGAAGGGAGACATGTGGGCCCCACGCACTTACAAAATAAGGGCATCCTCAATGGGGTACGAGACAAAGTCTGACATATACCAGACTTCTGTCCCACATTGTTTAAATATTAAAAGTTTGTCCCACATTGGGAAAAACACCAACAGTCAACCTCACCAAACCCTATAAAAAGGGAGTTGGTGAGCCCACTCCAGATATCTAATTCTGAACCCACCGAGTATAGTCTAGCACTTATATCTAGCTTGCTCGACCTTCAGTTAGGTCTCTTTGCTGACTTAAGCATCGGAGGGGCTTTTCCCG